>JAVHNN010000335.1:0-58544 GCA_031439585.1 Pterocarpus macrocarpus
AAGGCAACCAATTCCTTATGGATTAAGACTTGTTTCCAGTCAATGGGCCAATGAACTGAAAGAACAAAGAGCAACCAATTCCTTATGGATTAAGACTTGCCTCCAATCAATGGCCAAAAGAACTTAAAGAACAAAGAGAAACCAATTCCTTATGGATTAAGACTTGTTTCCAATCAATGGCCAAAAGAACTTCAAGAATAAAGGGAAACTAATTTCTAATGGATTAAGACACGTTTCCAATCAATGGCCAAAAGAACTTAAAGGACAAAGACAAACGAATTCCTAATGGATTAAGACTTGCATCCAATCAATGGCCAAAAGAACTTTAAAGAACAAAGACAAACCAATTCCTAATGGATTAAGACTTGTTTCCAATCAATGGCCAAAAGAACTTAAAGAACAAAGGAAACCAATTCCTAATGGATTAAGACTTGTTTCCAATCAATGGCCAAAAGAACTTAAAGAACAAAGACAAACCAATTCCTAATGGATTAAGACTTGTTTCCAATCAATGGCCAAAAAGAACTTAAAGAACAAAGGAAACCAATTCCTAATGGATTAAGACTTGTTTCCAATCAATGGCCAAAAGAACTTAAAGAACAAAGACAAACCAATTCCTAATGGATTAAGACTTGCATCCAATCAATGGCCAAAAGAACTTAAAGAACAAAGACAAACCAATTCCTAATGGATTAAGACTTGCATCCAATCAATGGCCAAAAGAACTTAAAGAACAAAGACAAACCAATTCCTAATGGATTAAGACTTGTTTCCAATCAATGGCCAAAAGAACTTAAAGAACAAAGACAAACCAATTCCTAATGGATTAAGACATGTTTCCAATCAATGGCCAAAAGAACTTAAAGAACAAAGGAAACCAATTCCTTATGGATTAAGACTTGTTTCCAATCAATGGCCAAAAGAACTTAAAGAACAAAGACAAACCAATTCCTAATGGATTAAGACTTGTTTCCAATCAATGGCCAAAAGAACTTAAAGAACAAAGAAACCAATTCCTAATGGATTAAGACTTGCATCCAATCAATGGCCAAAAGAACTTAAAGAACAAAGGAAACCAATTCCTAATGGATTAAGACTTGCATCCAATCAATGGCCAAAAGAACTTAAAGAACAAAGGAAACCAATTCCTAATGGATTAAGACTTGTTTCCAATCAATGGCCAAAAGAACTTAAAGAACAAAGACAAACCAATTCCTAATGGATTAAGACTTGCATCCAATCAATGGCCAAAAGAACTTAAAGAACAAAGACAAACCAATTCCTAATGGATTAAGACATGTTTCCAATCAATGGCCAAAAGAACTTAAAGAACAAAGACAAACCAATTCCTAATGGATTAAGACATGTTTCCAATCAATGGCCAAAAGAACTTAAAGAACAAAGACAAACCAATTCCTAATGGATTAAGACATGTTTCCAATCAATGGCCAAAAGAACTTAAAGAACAAAGACAAACCAATTCCTAATGGATTAAGACATGCATCCAATCAATGGCCAAAAGAACTTAAAGAACAAAGGAAACCAATTCCTAATGGATTAAGACTTGCATCCAATCAATGGCCAAAAGAACTTAAAGAACAAAGACAAACCAATTCCTAATGGATTAAGACATGCATCCAATCAATGGCCAAAAGAACTTAAAGAACAAAGAAAACCAATTCCTAATGGATTAAGACTTGTTTCCAATCAATGGCCAAAAGAACTTAAAGAACAAAGACAAACCAATTCCTAATGGATTAAGACATGCATCCAATCAATGGCCAAAAGAACTTAAAGAACAAAGGAAACCAATTCCTAATGGATTAAGACTTGTTCCAATCAATGGCCAAAAGAACTTAAAGAACAAAGACAAACCAATTCCTAATGGATTAAGACATGTTTCCAATCAATGGCCAAAAGAACTTAAAGAACAAAGGAAACCAATTCCTAATGGATTAAGACTTGTTTCCAATCAATGGCCAAAAGAACTTAAAGAACAAAGAAACCAATTCCTAATGGATTAAGACTTGTTTCCAATCAATGGCCAAAAGAACTTAAAGAACAAAGAAAACCAATTCCTAATGGATTAAGACATGTTTCCAATCAATGGCCAAAAGAACTTAAAGAACAAAGGAAACTAATTCCTAATGGATTAAGACTTGCATCCAATCAATGGCCAAAAGAACTTAAAGAACAAAGACAACCAATTCCTAATGGATTAAGACTTGTTTCCAATCAATGGCCAAAAGAACTTAAAGAACAAAGACAAACCAATTCCTAATGGATTAAGACTTGTTTCCAATCAATGGCCAAAAGAACTTAAAGAACAAAGACAAACCAATTCCTAATGGATTAAGACATGCATCCAATCAATGGCCAAAAGAACTTAAAGAACAAAGGAAACCAATTCCTAATGGATTAAGACTTGTTTCCAATCAATGGCCAAAAGAACTTAAAGAACAAAGGAAACCAATTCCTAATGGATTAAGACATGCATCCAATCAATGGCTAAAAGAACTTAAAGAACAAAGAGAAACCAATTGCTTATGGATTAAGACTTGTTTCCAATCAACGGCTAAAAGAACTTAAAGGGCAAAGACAAACGAATTCCTATTGGATTAAAACTTGCTTCCAATCAATGGCTAAAAGAACTTAAAGAACAAAGAGAAACCAATTCCTAAAGGATTAAGACTTGCTTCCAATCAATGGCCAAAAGAACTTAAAGAACAAAGGAAACAAACTAATTCCTTATGCATTATGACATGCTTCCAATCAATGGCCAAAACAACTTAAAGAACAAAGACAAACCAATTCCTATTGGATTAAGACTTGCTTCCAATCAATGGCCAAAAGAACTTAAAGAACAAAGACAATCAAATTCCTAATGGATTAAGACTTGTTTCCAATCAATGGCCAACAGAACTTAAAGGACAAAGACAATCAAATTCCTAATGGATTAAGACTTGTTTCCAATCAATGGCCAAAAGAACTTAAAGAACTTAAAGGACGAAGACAAACAAATTCCAAATTGATAAAGACTTGTTTCCAATCAACGGCCAACATAACATAAAGAAAAAAGAGAAACCAATTCCTTATGGATTAAGACTTGTGTCCAATCAATGGCCAAAAGAACTTAAAGAACAAAGACAAACCAATTCCTAATGGATTAAGACTTGTTTCCAATCAATGGCCAAAAGAACTTAAAGAACAAAGACAAACCAATTCCTAAAGGATTAGGACTTGTTTCCAATCAATGGCCAAAAGAACTTAAAGAACAAAGGGAAACCAATTCCTTATGGATTAAGACTTGTTTCCAATCAATGGCCAAAAGAACTTAAAGGACAAAGACAAACGAATTCCTAATGGATTAAGACATGCATCCAATCAATGGCCAGAAGAACTTAAAGAACAAAGGGAAACCAATTCCTAATGGATTAAGACTTGTTTCCAATCAATGGCCAAAAGAACTTAAAGAACAAAGAAACCAATTCCTAATGGAAAGACATGCATCCAATCAATGGCCAAAAGAACTTAAGACAAAGAAACAATGGCAATTCCTTATGGATTAAGACTTGTTTCCAATCAATGGCCAAAAGAACTTAAAGAACAAAGACAAAACAATTCCTAATGGATTAAGACATGCATCCAATCAATGGCCAAAAGAACTTAAAGAACAAAAGGAAACCAATTCCTTATGGATTAAGACTTGTTTCCAATCAATGGCCAAAAGAACTTAAAGAACAAAGAAAACTAATTCCTAATGGATTAAGACATGCATCCAATCAATGGCCAAAAGAACTTAAAGAACAAAGGAAACCAAATTCCTATGGATTAAGACTTGTTTCCAATCAATGGCCAAAAGAACTTAAAGAACAAAGACAAACCAATTCCTAATGGATTAAGACATGCATCCAATCAATGGCCAAAAGAACTTAAAGAACAAATATAAACCAATTCCGTATGGATTAAGACTTGTTTCCAATCAATGGCCAAAAGAACTTAAAGAACAAAGACAAACCAATTCCTAATGGATTAAGACATGCATCCAATCAATGGCCAAAAGAACTTAAAGAACAAAGGAAACCAATTCCTAATGGATTAAGACTTGTTTCCAATCAATGGCCAAAAGAACTTAAAGAACAAAGACAAACCAATTCCTAATGGATTAAGACTTGCATCCAATCAATGGCCAAAAGAACTTAAAGAACAAAGGAAACCAATTCCTAATGGATTAAGACTTGTTTCCAATCAATGGCCAAAAGAACTTAAAGAACAAAGACAACCAATTCCTAATGGATTAAGACTTGTTTCCAATCAATGGCCAAAAGAACTTAAAGAACAAAGACAAACCAATTCCTAATGGATTAAGACTTGTTTCCAATCAATGGCCAAAAGAACTTAAAGAACAAAGACAAACCAATTCCTAATGGATTAAGACATGCATCCAATCAATGGCCAAAAGAACTTAAAGAACAAAGGAAACCAATTCCTAATGGATTAAGACTTGTTTCCAATCAATGGCCAAAAGAACTTAAAGAACAAAGGAAACTAATTCCCTAATGGATTAAGACATGCATCCAATCAATGGCCAAAAGAACTTAAAGAACAAAGACAAACCAATTCCTAATGGATTAAGACTTGTTTCCAATCAATGGCCAAAAGAACTTAAAGAACAAAGGAAACCAATTCCTAATGGATTAAGACTTGTTTCCAATCAATGGCCAAAAGAACTTAAAGAACAAAGACAAACCAATTCCTAATGGATTAAGACTTGCATCCAATCAATGGCCAAAAGAACTTAAAGAACAAAGACAAACCAATTCCTAATGGATTAAGACTTGTTTCCAATCAATGGCCAAAAGAACTTAAAGAACAAAGAAAACCAATTCCTAATGGATTAAGACATGTTTCCAATCAATGGCCAAAAGAACTTAAAGAACAAAGAAACCAATTCCTAATGGATTAAGACTTGTTTCCAATCAATGGCCAAAAGAACTTAAAGAACAAAGACAAACCAATTCCTAATGGATTAAGACTTGCATCCAATCAATGGCCAAAAGAACTTAAAGAACAAAGGAAACCAATTCCTAATGGATTAAGACTTGCATCCAATCAATGGCCAAAAGAACTTAAAGAACAAAGGAAACCAATTCCTAATGGATTAAGACTTGTTTCCAATCAATGGCCAAAAGAACTTAAAGAACAAAGACAAACCAATTCCTATGGATTAAGACTTGCATCCAATCAATGGCCAAAAGAACTTAAAGAACAAAGACAAACCAATTCCTAATGGATTAAGACTTGTTTCCAATCAATGGCCAAAAGAACTTAAAGAACAAAGGAAACCAATTCCTATGGATTAAGACTTGCATCCAATCAATGGCCAAAAGAACTTAAAGAACAAAGAAAACCAATTCCTAATGGATTAAGACTTGTTTCCAATCAATGGCCAAAAGAACTTAAAGAACAAAGACAAACCAATTCCTAATGGATTAAGACATGTTTCCAATCAATGGCCAAAAGAACTTAAAGAACAAAGACAAACCAATTCCTTATGGATTAAGACTTGTTTCCAATCAATGGCCAAAAGAACTTAAAGAACAAAGGAAACCAATTCCTAATGGATTAAGACATGTTTCCAATCAATGGCCAAAAGAACTTAAAGAACAAAGACAAACCAATTCCTAATGGATTAAGACATGTTTCCAATCAATGGCCAAAAGAACTTAAAGAACAAAGACAAACCAATTCCTAATGGATTAAGACTTGTTTCCAATCAATGGCCAAAAGAACTTAAAGAACAAAGACAAACCAATTCCTAATGGATTAAGACTTGTTTCCAATCAATGGCCAAAAGAACTTAAAGAACAAAGACAAACCAATTCCTAATGGATTAAGACTTGTTTCCAATCAATGGCCAAAAGAACTTAAAGAACAACAAAGAAACCAATTCCTAATGGATTAAGACTTGCATCCAATCAATGGCCAAAAGAACTTAAAGAACAAAGAAAACCAATTCCTAATGGATTAAGACTTGCATCCAATCAATGGCCAAAAGAACTTAAAGAACAAAGAAACCAATTCCTAATGGATTAAGACATGTTTCCAATCAATGGCCAAAAGAACTTAAAGAACAAAGACAAACCAATTCCTAATGGATTAAGACATGTTTCCAATCAATGGCCAAAAGAACTTAAAGAACAAAGACAAACCAATTCCTAATGGATTAAGACTTGTTTCCAATCAATGGCCAAAAGAACTTAAAGAACAAAGACAAACCAATTCCTAATGGATTAAGACATGTTTCCAATCAATGGCCAAAAGAACTTAAAGAACAAAGAAAACCAATTCCTAATGGATTAAGACTTGTTTCCAATCAATGGCCAAAAGAACTTAAAGAACAAAGACAAACCAATTCCTAATGGATTAAGACATGTTTCCAATCAATGGCCAAAAGAACTTAAAGAACAAAGACAAACCAATTCCTTATGGATTAAGACTTGTTTCCAATCAATGGCCAAAAGAACTTAAAGAACAAAGACAAACCAATTCCTAATGGATTAAGACATGCATCCAATCAATGGCCAAAAGAACTTAAAGAACAAAGGAAACCAATTCCTAATGGATTAAGACTTGTTTCCAATCAATGGCCAAAAGAACTTAAAGAACAAAGACAAACCAATTCCTAATGGATTAAGACATGCATCCAATCAATGGCCAAAAGAACTTAAAGAACAAAGGAAACCAATTCCTATGGATTAAGACTTGTTTCCAATCAATGGCCAAAAGAACTTAAAGAACAAAGACAAACCAATTCCTAATGGATTAAGACATGCATCCAATCAATGGCCAAAAGAACTTAAAGAACAAAGGAAACCAATTCCTAATGGATTAAGACTTGTTTCCAATCAATGGCCAAAAGAACTTAAAGAACAAAGACAAACCAATTCCTAATGGATTAAGACATGCATCCAATCAATGGCCAAAAGAACTTAAAGAACAAAGACAAACTAATTCCTAATGGATTAAGACTTGCATCCAATCAATGGCCAAAAGAACTTAAAGAACAAAGACAAACCAATTCCTAATGGATTAAGACTTGTTTCCAATCAATGGCCAAAAGAACTTAAAGAACAAAGACAAACCAATTCCTAATGGATTAAGACTTGTTTCCAATCAATGGCCAAAAGAACTTAAAGAACAAAGGAAACCAATTCCTTATGGATTAAGACTTGTTTCCAATCAATGGCCAAAAGAACTTAAAGAACAAAGACAAACAATTCCTAATGGATTAAGACTTGTTTCCAATCAATGGCCAAAAGAACTTAAAGAACAAAGAAACCAATTCCTAATGGATTAAGACATGCATCCAATCAATGGCCAAAAGAACTTAAAGAACAAAGACAAACCAATTCCTAATGGATTAAGACTTGTTTCCAATCAATGGCCAAAAGAACTTAAAGAACAAAGACAAACCAATTCCTAATGGATTAAGACTTGCATCCAATCAATGGCCAAAAGAACTTAAAGAACAAAGGAAACCAATTCCTAATGGATTAAGACTTGCATCCAATCAATGGCCAAAAGAACTTAAAGAACAAAGAAAACCAATTCCTAATGGATTAAGACTTGTTTCCAATCAATGGCCAAAAGAACTTAAAGAACAAAGACAAACCAATTCCTAATGGATTAAGACATGCATCCAATCAATGGCCAAAAGAACTTAAAGAACAAAGGAAACCAATTCCTAATGGATTAAGACTTGTTTCCAATCAATGGCCAAAAGAACTTAAAGAACAAAGACAAACTAATTCCTAATGGATTAAGACTTGCATCCAATCAATGGCCAAAAGAACTTAAAAGAACAAAGGAAACCAATTCCTAATGGATTAAGACTTGTTTCCAATCAATGGCCAAAAGAACTTAAAGAACAAAGACAAACCAATTCCTAATGGATTAAGACTTGTTTCCAATCAATGGCCAAAAGAACTTAAAGAACAAAGACAAACCAATTCCTAATGGATTAAGACTTGCATCCAATCAATGGCCAAAAGAACTTAAAGAACAAAGACAAACCAATTCCTAATGGATTAAGACTTGTTTCCAATCAATGGCCAAAAGAACTTAAAGAACAAAGAAAACCAATTCCTAATGGATTAAGACTTGCATCCAATCAATGGCCAAAAGAACTTAAAGAACAAAGGAAACCAATTCCTAATGGATTAAGACTTGTTTCCAATCAATGGCCAAAAGAACTTAAAGAACAAAGAAAACCAATTCCTAATGGATTAAGACTTGTTTCCAATCAATGGCCAAAAGAACTTAAAGAACAAAGACAAACCAATTCCTAATGGATTAAGACATGTTTCCAATCAATGGCCAAAAGAACTTAAAGAACAAAGAAAACCAATTCCTAATGGATTAAGACTTGTTTCCAATCAATGGCCAAAAGAACTTAAAGAACAAAGACAAACCAATTCCTAATGGATTAAGACATGCATCCAATCAATGGCCAAAAGAACTTAAAGAACAAAGGAAACCAATTCCTAATGGATTAAGACTTGCATCCAATCAATGGCCAAAAGAACTTAAAGAACAAAGACAAACCAATTCCTAATGGATTAAGACTTGCATCCAATCAATGGCCAAAAGAACTTAAAGAACAAAGACAAACCAATTCCTAATGGATTAAGACTTGCATCCAATCAATGGCCAAAAGAACTTAAAGAACAAAGGAAACCAATTCCTAATGGATTAAGACATGCATCCAATCAATGGCCAAAAGAACTTAAAGAACAAAGACAAACCAATTCCTAATGGATTAAGACTTGTTTCCAATCAATGGCCAAAAGAACTTAAAGAACAAAGACAAACCAATTCCTAATGGATTAAGACATGCATCCAATCAATGGCCAAAAGAACTTAAAGAACAAAGACAAACCAATTCCTAATGGATTAAGACTTGCATCCAATCAATGGCCAAAAGAACTTAAAGAACAAAGACAAACCAATTCCTAATGGATTAAGACTTGTTTCCAATCAATGGCCAAAAGAACTTAAAGAACAAAGGAAAACCAATTCCTAATGGATTAAGACTTGTTTCCAATCAATGGCCAAAAGAACTTAAAGAACAAAGACAACCAATTCCTAATGGATTAAGACTTGCATCCAATCAATGGCCAAAAGAACTTAAAGAACAAAGACAAACCAATTCCTAATGGATTAAGACTTGTTTCCAATCAATGGCCAAAAGAACTTAAAGAACAAAGGAAACCAATTCCTTAATGGATTAAGACTTGTTTCCAATCAATGGCCAAAAGAACTTAAAGAACAAAGACAAACCAATTCCTAATGGATTAAGACTTGTTTCCAATCAATGGCCAAAAGAACTTAAAGAACAAAGACAAACCAATTCCTAATGGATTAAGACTTGTTTCCAATCAATGGCCAAAAGAACTTAAAGAACAAAGGAAACCAATTCCTAATGGATTAAGACATTGTTTCCAATCAATGGCCAAAAGAACTTAAAGAACAAAGGAAACCAATTCCTAATGGATTAAGACTTGTTTCCAATCAATGGCCAAAAGAACTTAAAGAACAAAGACAAACCAATTCCTAATGGATTAAGACATGCATCCAATCAATGGCCAAAAGAACTTAAAGAACAAAGGAAACAAACAATTCCTAATGGATTAAGACATGTTTCCAATCAATGGCCAAAAGAACTTAAAGAACAACAGAAAACAAATTCCTAATGGATTAAGACATGTATCCAATCAATGGCCAAAAGAACTTAAAGGACAAAGACAAACCAATTCCTAATGGATTAAGACTTGTTTCCAATCAATGGCCAAAAGAACTTAAAGAACAAAGACAAACCAATTCCTAATGGATTAAGACTTGTTTCCAATCAATGGCCAAAAGAACTTAAAGAACAAAGGAAACCAATTCCTAATGGATTAAGACTTGCATTCCAATCAATGGCCAAAAGAACTTAAAGAACAAAGACAAACCAATTCCTAATGGATTAAGACTTGATTCCAATCAATGGCCAAAAGAACTTAAAGAAGAAAGACAAACTAATTCCCAATGGATTAAGATATGCATCCAATCAAAGGCCAAAAGAACTTAAAGAACAAAGGAAACCAATTCCTAATGGATTAAGACTTGTTTCCAATCAATGGCCAAAAGAACTTAAAGAACAAAGACAAACCAATTCCTAATGGATTAAGACTTGCATCCAATCAATGGCCAAAAGAACTTAAAGAACAAAGGAAACCAATTCCTAATGGATTAAGACTTGTTTCCAATCAATGGCCAAAAGAACTTAAAGAACAAAGACAAACCAATTCCTAATGGATTAAGACATGCATCCAATCAATGGCCAAAAGAACTTAAAGAACAAAGAAACCAACTTTCCTAATGGATTAAGACTTGTTTCCAATCAATGGCCAAAAGAACTTAAAGAACAAAGACAAACCAATTCCTAATGGATTAAGACTTGTTTCCAATCAATGGCCAAAAGAACTTAAAGAACAAAGAAAACCAATTCCTAATGGATTAAGACATGTTTCCAATCAATGGCCAAAAGAACTTAAAGAACAAAGACAAACCAATTCCTAATGGATTAAGACTTGTTTCCAATCAATGGCCAAAAGAACTTAAAGAACAAAGAAAACCAATTCCTAATGGATTAAGACTTGTTTCCAATCAATGGCCAAAAGAACTTAAAGAACAAAGGAAACCAATTCCTAATGGATTAAGACTTGCATCCAATCAATGGCCAAAAGAACTTAAAGAACAAAGAAAACAATTCCTAATGGATTAAGACTTGTTTCCAATCAATGGCCAAAAGAACTTAAAGAACAAAGAAACCAATTCCTAATGGATTAAGACTTGTTTCCAATCAATGGCCAAAAGAACTTAAAGAACAAAGACAAACCAATTCCTAATGGATTAAGACTTGTTTCCAATCAATGGCCAAAAGAACTTAAAGAACAAAGACAAACCAATTCCTAATGGATTAAGACATGCATCCAATCAATGGCCAAAAGAACTTAAAGAACAAAGACAAACCAATTCCTAATGGATTAAGACTTGTTTCCAATCAATGGCCAAAAGAACTTAAAGAACAAAGACAAACCAATTCCTAATGGATTAAGACATGTTTCCAATCAATGGCCAAAAGAACTTAAAGAACAAAGGCAAACCAATTCCTAATGGATTAAAGCATGCATCCAATCAATGGCCAAAAGACCTTAAAGAACAAAGACAAACTAATTCCTAATGGATTAAGACATGTTTCCAATCAATGGCCAAAAGAACTTAAAGAACAAAGAAAACCAATTCCTAATGGATTAAGACTTGCATCCAATCAATGGCCAAAAGAACTTAAAGAACAAAGACAAACCAATTCCTAATGGATTAAGACATGTTTCCAATCAATGGCCAAAAGAACATAAAGAACAAAGGGAAACCAATTCCTAATGGATTAAGACTTGCATCCAATCAATGGCCAAAAGAACTTAAAGAACAAAGACAAACCAATTCCTAATGGATTAAGACTTGCATCCAATCAATGGCCAAAAGAACTTAAAGAACAAAGACAAACCAATTCCTAATGGATTAAGACTTGTTTCCAATCAATGGCCAAAAGAACTTAAAGAACAAAGACAAACCAATTCCTAATGGATTAAGACTTGCATCCAATCAATGGCCAAAAGAACTTAAAGAACAAAGAGAAAACCAATTCCTAAAGGATTAAGACTTGCTTCCAATCAATGGCCAAAAGAACTTAAAGGACAAAGACAAACTAATTCCTAATGGATTAAGACATGCATCCAATCAATGGCCAAAAGAACTTAAAGAACAAAGGAAACCAATTCCTAATGGATAAAGACTTGATTCCAAACAATGGCCAAAAGAACTTAAAAAAGAAAGAGAAACCAATTCCTTATGGATTAAGACTTGTTTCCAATCAAGGGCCAAAAGAACTTAAAGAACAAAGAGAAAACCAATTCCTAAAGGATTAAAACTTGTTTCCAATCAATGGCCAAAATAACTTAAAGGACAAAGACAAACGAATTCCTAATGGATTAAGACTTGCTTCCAATCAATGGCCAAAAGAACTTAAAGAACAAATAGAAGCCAATTTCTTATGGATTAAGACTTGTTTCCAATCAATGGCCAAAAGAACTTAAAGAACAAAGACAAACCAATTCCTAATGGATTAAGACTTGCATCCAATCAATGGCCAAAAGAACTTAAAGAACAAAGGAAACCAATTCCTAATGGATTAAGACATGCATCCAATCAATGGCCAAAAGAACTTAAAGAACAAAGGCAAACCAATTCCTTATGGATTAAGACTTGTTTCCAATTAATGGCCAAAAGAACTTAAAGGATAAAGACAAACTAATTCCTAATGCATTAAGATAAGCATCCAATCAATGGCCAAAAGAACTTAAAGGATATAGACAAACGAATTCCTAATGGATTAAGACTTGCATCCTATCAATGGCCAAAAGAACATAAAGAAGAAAGACAAACCAATTCCTAATGGATTAAGACATGCATCCAATCAATGGCCAAAAGAGCTTAAAGAACAAAGGGAAACCAATTCCTTATGGATTAAGACTTGTTTCGGATCAATGGCCAAAAGAACTTAAAGGACAAAGCCAAACCAATTCCTAATGGATTAAGACATGTATCCAATCAATGGCCAAAAGAACTTAAAGAATAAAGGGAAACCAACTCCTTATGGATTAAGACATGCATCCAATCAATGACCAAAAGAACTTAAAGAACAAAGGGAAACCAATTCCTTATGGATTAAGACTTGTTTCCAATCAATGGCCAAAAGAACTTAAAGAACAAAGGGAAACCAATTCCTTATGGATTAAGATATGCATCCAATCAATGACCAAAAGAACTTAAAGAACAAAGGGAAACCAATTCCTTATGGATTAAGACATGTTTCCAATCAAAGGCCAAAAGAGCTTAAAGAACAAAGGGAAACCAATTCCTTATGGATTAAGACATGCATCCTATCAATGGCCAAAAGAACTTAAAGAACAAAAGGCAAACCAATTCCTCCTAATGGATTAAGACTTGTTTCCAATCAATGGCCAAAAGAACTTAAAGAAACAAAGGAAACCAATTCCTATGGATTAAGACATGCATCCAATCAATGGCCAAAAGAACTTAAAGACAAAGACAAACCAATTCCTTATGGATTAAGACTTGTTTCCAATCAATGGCCAAAAGAACTTAAAGAACAAAGACAAACCAATTCCTAATGGATTAAGACATGCATTCCAATCAATGGCCAAAAGAACTTAAAGAACAAAGACAAACCAATTCCTAATGGATTAAGACATGCATCCAATCAATGGCCAAAAGAACTTAAAGAACAAAGACAAACCAATTCCTTATGGATTAAGACTTGTTTCCAATCAATGGCCAAAAGAACTTAAAGAACAAAGGAAACCAATTCCTAATGGATTAAGACTTGCATCCAATCAATGGCCAAAAGAACTTAAAGAACAAAGACAAACCAATTCCTAATGGATTAAGACTTGTTTCCAATCAATGGCCAAAAGAACTTAAAGAACAAAGACAACCAATTCCTAATGGATTAAGACATGCATCCAATCAATGGCCAAAAGAACTTAAAGAACAAAGGCAAATCAATTCCTTATGGATTAAGACTTGTTTCCAATCAATGGCCAAAAGAACTTAAAGAACAAAGACAAACCAATTCGTAATGGATTAAGACTTGCTACCAATCAATGGCCAAAAGAACTTAAAGAACAAAGAGAAACCAATTCATCAAGGATTAAGACTTGCATCCAATCAATGGCCAAAAGAACTTAAAGAACAAAGGGAAACCAATTCCTTATGGATTAAGACTTGTTTCCAATCAATGGCCAAAAGCACTAAAAGAACAAAGGAAAACCAATTCCTTATGGATTAAGACATGCATCCAATCAATGGCCAAAAGAACTTTAAGAACAAAGGGAAACCAATTCCTTATGGATTAAGACTTGTTTCCAATCAATGGCCAAAAGCACTAAAAGAACAAAGGAAAACCAATTCCTTATGGATTAAGACATGCATCCAATCAATGGCCAATAGAACTTAAAGGACAAACACAAACTAATTCCTAATGGATTAAGACTTGTCTCCAATCAATGGCCAAATGAACTTAAAGAACAAAGACAAACTAATTCCTAATTGATTAAGACATGCATCCAATCAAGGGCCAAAAGAACTTAAAGAACAAAGACAAACCAATTCCTAATGGATTAAGACTTGTTTCCAATCAATGGCCAAAAGAACTTAAAGAACAAAGAAACCAATTCCTAATGGATTAAGACTTGTTTCCAATCAATGGCCAAAAGAACTTAAAGAACAAAGACAAACCAATTCCTAATGGATTAAGACTTGCATCCAATCAATGGCCAAAAGAACTTAAAGAACAAAGACAAACCAATTCCTAATGGATTAAGACTTGTTTCCAATCAATGGCCAAAAGAACTTAAAGAACAAAGGAAACCAATTCCTATGGATTAAGACTTGTTTCCAATCAATGGCCAAAAGAACTTAAAGAACAAAGAAAACCAATTCCTAATGGATTAAGACTTGTTTCCAATCAATGGCCAAAAGAACTTAAAGAACAAAGGAAACTAATTCCTAATGGATTGAGACATGCATCCAATCAATGGCCAAAAGAACTTGAAGAACAAAAGGAAACCAATTACTTATGGATTAAGACTTGTTTCCAATCAATGGCCAAAAGAACTTAAAGAACAAAGAGGAACCAATTCCTAATGGATTAAGACAAGCATCCAATCGATGGCCAAAAGAACTTAAAGAAAAAAGAGAAAACCAATTCCTAAAGGATTGAGACTTGCTTCCAATCGATGGCCAAAAGAACATAATGAACAAAGAGGAACCAATTCCTAATGGATTAAGACATGCATCCAATCAATGGCCAAAAGAACTTAAAAAAGAAAGAGAACCCAATTGCTAATGGATTAAGACATGCATCCAATCAATGGCCAAAAGAACTTAAAGAACAAAAGGAAACCAATTCCTTATGGATTAAGACATGCATCCAATCAATGGCCAAAAGAACTTATAGAACAAAGAGAAACCAATTCCTAATGGATTAAGACATGCATCCAATCAATGGCCAAAAGAACTTAAAGAACAAAAGGAAACCAATTCCTTATGGATTAAGACTTGTCTCCAATCAATGGCCAAAAGAACTTAAAGAACAAAGACAAACCAATTCCTAATGGATTAAGACTTGCATCCAATCAATGGCCAAAAGAACTTAAAGAACAAAGAAAACCAATTCCTAATGGATTAAGACTTGCATCCAATCAATGGCCAAAAGAACTTAAAGAACAAAGACAAACCAATTCCTAATGGATTAAGACTTGTTTCCAATCAATGGCCAAAAGAACTTAAAGAACAAAGACAAACCAATTCCTAATGGATTAAGACTTGCATCCAATCAATGGCCATAAGAACTTTAAGAACAAAGGTAAACCAATTCCTCATGGATTAAGTCTTGTTACCAATCAATGGCCAAAAGAACTTAAAGAACAAAGACAAACCAATTCCTAATGGATTAAGACTTGTTTCCAATCAATGGCCAAAAGAACTTAAAGAACAAAGGAAACCAATTCCTAATGGATTAAGACTTGCATCCAATCAATGGCCAATAGAACTTAAAGAACAAAGTGAAACTAATTCCTAGATTAATAAGACTTGCATCCAATCAATGGCCAAAAAAACTTAAAGAACAAAGGAAACCAATTCCTTATGGATTAAGACTTGTTTCCAATCAATGGCCAAAAGAACTTAAAGAACAAAGACAAACTAATTCCTAATGGATTAAGACATGCATCCAATCAATGGCCAAAAGAACTTAAAAGAACAAAGACAAACCAATTCCTTATGGATTAAGACTTGTTTCCAATCAATGGCCAAAAGAACTTAAAGAACAAAGACAAACTAATTCCTAATGGATTAAGACATTGCATCCAATCAATGGCCAAAAGAACTTAAAGAACAAAGGAAACCAATTCCTAATGGATTAAGACTTTGTTTCCAATCAATGGCCAAAAGAACTTAAAGCACAAAGACAAACTAATTCCTAATGGATTAAGACATGTTTGTTTCCAATCAATGGCCAATAGAACGGAAAGGACAAAGAAAAACCAATTCATTACGGATTAAGACATGTTTCCAATCAATGGCCAAAAGAACTTCAAGGACAAAGAGAAACCAATTCCTAATGGAGTAATACATGCATCCAATCAATGGCCAAAAGAACTTAAAGAACAAAAGGAAACCAATTCCTTATGGATTAAGACTTGTTTCCAATCAATGGCCAAAAGAACTTAAAGAACAAAGACAACCTAATTCCTAATGGATTAAGACTTGCATCCAATCAATGGCCAAAAGAACTTAAAGAACAAAGGAAACCAATTCCTTATGGATTAAGACTTGTTTCCAATCAATGGCCAAAAGAACTTAAAGAACAAAGGAAACCAATTCCTAATGGATTAAGACATGTTTCCAATCAATGGCCAAAAGAACTTAAAGAACAAAGAAAACCAATTCCTAATGGATTAAGACTTGTTTCCAATCAATGGCCAAAAGAACTTAAAGAACAAAGACAAACCAATTCCTAATGGATTAAGACTTGCATCCAATCAATGGCCAAAAGAACTTAAAGAACAAAGGAAACCAATTCCTAATGGATTAAGACTTGTTTCCAATCAATGGCCAAAAGAACTTAAAGAACAAAGAAACCAATTCCTAATGGATTAAGACTTGCATCCAATCAATGGCCAAAAGAACTTAAAGAACAAAGGAAACCAATTCCTAATGGATTAAGACTTGTTTCCAATCAATGGCCAAAAGAACTTAAAGAACAAAGAAAACCAATTCCTAATGGATTAAGACTTGTTTCCAATCAATGGCCAAAAGAACTTAAAGAACAAAGACAAACCAATTCCTAATGGATTAAGACTTGTTTCCAATCAATGGCCAAAAGAACTTAAAGAACAAAGACAAACCAATTCCTAATGGATTAAGACTTGTTCCAATCAATGGCCAAAAGAACTTAAAGAACAAAGGAAACCAATTCCTTATGGATTAAGACTTGCATCCAATCAATGGCCAAAAGAACTTAAAGAACAAAGACAAACCAATTCCTAATGGATTAAGACATGCATCCAATCAATGGCCAAAAGAACTTAAAGAACAAAGAAAACCAATTCCTAATGGATTAAGACTTGTTTCCAATCAATGGCCAAAAGAACTTAAAGAACAAAGACAAACCAATTCCTAATGGATTAAGACTTGCATCCAATCAATGGCCAAAAGAACTTAAAGAACAAAGGAAACCAATTCCTAATGGATTAAGACTTGTTTCCAATCAATGGCCAAAAGAACTTAAAGAACAAAGAAACCAATTCCTAATGGATTAAGACATGCATCCAATCAATGGCCAAAAGAACTTAAAGAACAAAGGAAACCAATTCCTAATGGATTAAGACTTGTTTCCAATCAATGGCCAAAAGAACTTAAAGAACAAAGACAAACCAATTCCTAATGGATTAAGACATGCATCCAATCAATGGCCAAAAGAACTTAAAGAACAAAGACAAACCAATTCCTAATGGATTAAGACTTGCATCCAATCAATGGCCAAAAGAACTTAAAGAACAAAGACAAACCAATTCCTAATGGATTAAGACATGCATCCAATCAATGGCCAAAAGAACTTAAAGAACAAAGAAAACCAATTCCTAATGGATTAAGACTTGTTTCCAATCAATGGCCAAAAGAACTTAAAGAACAAAGAAACCTAATTCCTAATGGATTAAGACTTGTTTCCAATCAATGGCCAAAAGAACTTAAAGAACAAAGCAAAACTAATTCCTAATGGATTAAGACATGCATCCAATCAATGCCCAAAAGAACTTAAAGAAGAATGAGAAACCAATTCCTAATGGATTAAGACATGCATCCAATCAATGGCCAAAAGAACTTAAAGAACAAAGGGAAACCAATTCCTAGAGGATTAAGACTAGCTTTCAATGAATGGCCAAAAGAACTTAAAGAACAAAGAAACCAATTCCTAATGGATTAAGACTTGCATCCAATCAATGGCCAAAAGAACTTAAAGAACAAAGACAAACCAATTCCTAATGGATTAAGACTTGTTTCCAATCAATGGCCAAAAGAACTTAAAGAACAAAGTGAAAACCAAATCCTAAAGAATTAAGAGTTGCATCCAATCAATGGCCAAAATAACTTAAAGAACAAAGACAAACCAATTCCTAATGGATTAAGACTTGTTTCCAATCAATGGCCAAAAGAACTTAAAGAACAAAGACAAACCAATTCCTAATGGATTAAGACTTGTTTCCAATCAATGGCCAAAAGAACTTAAAGAACAAAGACAAACCAATTCCTATGGATTAAGACTTGCATCCAATCAATGGCCAAAAGAACTTAAAGAACAAAGACAAACCAATTCCTAATGGATTAAGACTTGTTTCCAATCAATGGCCAAAAGAACTTAAAGAACAAAGAAACCAATTCCTAATGGATTAAGACATGCATCCAATCAATGGCCAAAAGAACTTAAAGGACAAAGACAACCAATTCCTAATGGATTAAGACTTGTTTCCAATCAATGGCCAAAAGAACTTAAAGAACAAAGACAAACCAATTCCTAATGGATTAAGACATGCATCCAATCAATGGCCAAAAGAACTTAAAGAACAAAGGAAACCAATTCCTAATGGATTAAGACTTGTTTCCAATCAATGGCCAAAAGAACTTAAAGAACAAAGAAAACCAATTCCTAATGGATTAAGACTTGTTTCCAATCAATGGCCAAAAGAACTTAAAGAACAAAGGAAACCAATTCCTAATGGATTAAGACTTGTTTCCAATCAATGGCCAAAAGAACTTAAAGAACAAAGAAAAAATTCCTAATGGATGGATAAGACTTGTTTCAATCAAATCAATGGCCAAAAGAACTTAAAGAACAAAGACAAAACAATTCCTAATGGATTAAGACTTGCATCCAATCAATGGCCAAAAGAACTTAAAGAACAAAGACAAACCAATTCCTTATGGATTAAGACTTGTTTCCAATCAATGGCCAAAAGAACTTAAAAGAACAAAGACAAACCAATTCCTAATGGATTAAGACTTGCATCCAATCAATGGCCAAAAGAACTTAAAGAACAAAGGAAACCAATTCCTTATGGATTAAGACTTGTTTCCAATCAATGGCCAAAAGAACTTAAAGAACAAAGACAAACCAATTCCTAATGGATTAAGACTTGCATCCAATCAATGGCCAAAAGAACTTAAAGAACAAAGGAAACCAATTCCTAATGGATTAAGACATGTTTCCAATCAATGGCCAAAAGAACTTAAAGAACAAAGAAACCAATTCCTAATGGATTAAGACTTGTTTCCAATCAATGGCCAAAAGAACTTAAAGAACAAAGACAAACCAATTCCTAATGGATTAAGACTTGCATCCAATCAATGGCCAAAAGAACTTAAAGAACAAAGACAAACCAATTCCTTATGGATTAAGACTTGTTTCCAATCAATGGCCAAAAGAACTTAAAGAACAAAGACAAACCAATTCCTAATGGATTAAGACTTGCATCCAATCAATGGCCAAAAGAACTTAAAGAACAAAGGAAACCAATTCCTTATGGATTAAGACTTGTTTCCAATCAATGGCCAAAAGAACTTAAAGAACAAAGACAAACCAATTCCTAATGGATTAAGACTTGCATCCAATCAATGGCCAAAAGAACTTAAAGAACAAAGACAAACCAATTCCTTAATGGATTAAGACTTGTTTCCAATCAATGGCCAAAAGAACTTAAAGAACAAAGACAAACCAATTCCTAATGGATTAAGACTTGCATCCAATCAATGGCCAAAAGAACTTAAAGAACAAAGACAAACCAATTCCCTAATGGATTAAGACTTGTTTCCAATCAATGGCCAAAAGAACTTAAAGAACAAAGGAAACCAATTCCTAATGGATTAAGACATGCATCCAATCAATGTTTCCAAAAGAACTCAATGGCCAAAAGAACTTAAAGGGAAACAAAGAAAACCAATTCCTAATGGATTAAGACTTGTTTCCAATCAATGGCCAAAAGAACTTAAAGAAACAAAGACAAACCAATTCCTAATGGATTAAGACTTGCATCCAATCAATGGCCAAAAGAACTTAAAAGAACAAAGACAAACCAATTCCTAATGGATTAAGACTTGCATCCAATCAATGGCCAAAAGAACTTAAAGAACAAAGGACAACCAATTCCTTAATGGATTAAGACTTGTTTCCAATCAATGGCCAAAAGAACTTAAAGAACAAAGAAAACCAATTCCTAATGGATTAAGACATGTTTCCAATCAATGGCCAAAAGAACTTAAAGAACAAAGACAAACCAATTCCTAATGGATTAAGACATGCATCCAATCAATGGCCAAAAGAACTTAAAGAACAAAGACAAACCAATTCCTAATGGATTAAGACTTGCATCCAATCAATGGCCAAAAGAACTTAAAGAACAAAGGAAACCAATTCCTAATGGATTAAGACTTGTTTCCAATCAATGGCCAAAAGAACTTAAAGAACAAAGACAAACCAATTCCTAATGGATTAAGACATGCATCCAATCAATGGCCAACAGAACTTAAAGGACAAAGACAATCAAATTCCTAATGGATTAAGACTTGTTTCCAATCAATGGCCAACAGAACTTAAAGGACAAAGACAAACCAATTCCTAATGGATTAAGACTTGTTTCCAATCAATGGCCAAAAGAACTTAAAGAACAAAGAAAACCAATTCCTAATGGATTAAGACTTGCATCCAATCAATGGCCAAAAGAACTTAAAGAACAAAGACAAACCAATTCCTAATGGATTAAGACATGCATCCAATCAATGGCCAAAAGAACTTAAAGAACAAAGGGAAACCAATTCCTAATGGATTAAGACTTGTTTCCAATCAATGGCCAAAAGAACTTAAAGAACAAAGACAAACCAATTCCTAATGGATTAAGACTTGCATCCAATCAATGGCCAAAAGAACTTAAAGAACAAAGACAAACCAATTCCTAATGGATTAAGACTTGTTTCCAATCAATGGCCAAAAGAACTTAAAGAACAAAGGAAACCAATTCCTAATGGATTAAGACTTGTTTCCAATCAATGGCCAAAAGAACTTAAAGAACAAAGACAAACCAATTCCTAATGGATTAAGACATTGCATCCAATCAATGGCCAAAAGAACTTAAAGAACAAAGGAAACCAATTCCTAATGGATTAAGACTTGCTTCCAATCAATGTCCTGAAGAACTTAAAGATCAAAGGGAAACCAATTCCTAATGGATTAAGACATGCATCCAATCAATGGCCAAAAGAACTTAAAGAACAAAGAAAAACCAATTCCTTATGGATTAAGACTTGTTTCCAATCAATGGCCAAAAGAACTTAAAGAACAAAGGGAAACCAATTCCATATGGATTAAGACTTGCATCCAATCAATGGCCAAAAGAACTTAAAGGATAAAGACAAACGAATTCCTAATTGATTAAGACATGCATCAAATCAATGGCCAAAAGAACTTAAAGAACAAAGGGAAACGAATTCCTAATGGATTAAGACATGCATCCAATCAATGGCCAAAAGACCTTAAAGAACAAAGGGAAACCAATTCCTTATGGATTAAGACTTGTTTCCAATCAATGGCCAAAAGAACTTAAAGAACAAAGAGAAACCAATTCCTTATGGATTAAGACTTGTTTCCAATCAATGGCCAAAAGAACTTAAAGAACAATGGGAAACCTATTCCTAATGGATTAAGACATGCATCCAATCAATGGCCAAAAGAACTTAAAGAACAAAGGAAACCAATTCCTAATGGATTAAGACTTGTTTCCAATCAATGGCCAAAAGAACTTAAAGAACAAAGACAAACCAATTCCTAATGGATTAAGACTTGCATTCCAATCAATGGCCAAAAGAACTTAAAGAACAAAGAAAACCAATTCCTAATGGATTAAGACTTGCATCCAATCAATGGCCAAAAGAACTTAAAGAACAAAGACAAACCAATTCCTAATGGATTAAGACTTGCATCCAATCAATGGCCAAAAGAACTTAAAGAACAAAGAAACCAATTCCTAATGGATTAAGACTTGTTTCCAATCAATGGCCAAAAGAACTTAAAGAACAAAGACAAACCAATTCCTAATGGATTAAGACATGCATCCAATCAATGGCCAAAAGAACTTAAAGAACAAAGGAAACCAATTCCTAATGGATTAAGACTTGTTTCCAATCAATGGCCAAAAGAACTTAAAGAACAAAGGAAACCAATTCCTAATGGATTAAGACTTGTTTCCAATCAATGGCCAAAAGAACTTAAAGAACAAAGAAAACAATTCCTAATGGATTAAGACTTGTTTCCAATCAATGGCCAAAAGAACTTAAAGAACAAAGACAAACTAATTCCTAATGGATTAAGACATGTTTCCAATCAATGGCCAAAAGAACTTAAAGAACAAAGAAAACCAATTCCTAATGGATTAAGACTTGTTTCCAATCAATGGCCAAAAGAACTTAAAGAACAAAGAAAACCAATTCCTAATGGATTAAGACTTGTTTCCAATCAATGGCCAAAAGAACTTAAAGAACAAAGGAAACCAATTCCTTATGGATTAAGACTTGTTTCCAATCAATGGCCAAAAGAACTTAAAGAACAAAGAAAACCAATTCCTAATGGATTAAGACTTGCATCCAATCAATGGCCAAAAGAACTTAACTTAAAGAACAAAGGAAACCAATTCCTTAATGGATTAAGACTTGCATTCCAATCAATGGCCAAAAGAACTTAAAGAACAAAGACAAACCAATTCCTAATGGATTAAGACTTGTTGCATCCAATCAATGGCCAAAAGAACTTAAAGAACAAAGAAACCAATTCCTAATGGATTAAGACTTGCATCCAATCAATGGCCAAAAGAACTTAAAGAACAAAGAAAACCAATTCCTAATGGATTAAGACTTGTTTCCAATCAATGGCCAAAAGAACTTAAAGAACAAAGACAAACCAATTCCTAATGGATTAAGACTTGCATCCAATCAATGGCCAAAAGAACTTAAAGAACAAAGAAAACCAATTCCTAATGGATTAAGACATGCATCCAATCAATGGCCAAAAGAACTTAAAGAACAAAGACAACCAATTCCTAATGGATTAAGACTTGCATCCAATCAATGGCCAAAAGAACTTAAAGAACAAAGAAAACCAATTCCTAATGGATTAAGACTTGTTTCCAATCAATGGCCAAAAGAACTTAAAGAACAAAGAAACCAATTCCTAATGGATTAAGACATGCATCCAATCAATGGCCAAAAGAACTTAAAGAACAAAGACAAACCAATTCCTAATGGATTAAGACTTGCATCCAATCAATGGCCAAAAGAACTTAAAGAACAAAGACAAACCAATTCCTAATGGATTAAGACATGCATCCAATCAATGGCCAAAAGAACTTAAAGAACAAAGACAAACCAATTCCTAATGGATTAAGACTTGTTTCCAATCAATGGCCAAAAGAACTTAAAGAACAAAGACAACCTAATTCCTAATGGATTAAGACTTGTTTCCAATCAATGGCCAAAAGAACTTAAAGAACAAAGAAAACCAATTCCTAATGGATTAAGACATGCATCCAATCAATGGCCAAAAGAACTTAAAGAACAAAGACAAACCAATTCCTAATGGATTAAGACTTGCATCCAATCAATGGCCAAAAGAACTTAAAGAACAAAGACAAACCAATTCCTAATGGATTAAGACTTGCATCCAATCAATGGCCAAAAGAACTTAAAGAACAAAGACAAACCAATTCCTAATGGATTAAGACTTGTTTCCAATCAATGGCCAAAAGAACTTAAAGAACAAAGACAACCTAATTCCTAATGGATTAAGACTTGCATCCAATCAATGGCCAAAAGAACTTAAAGAACAAAGAAACCAATTCCTTATGGATTAAGACTTGTTTCCAATCAATGGCCAAAAGAACTTAAAGAACAAAGACAAACCAATTCCTAATGGATTAAGACATGCATCCAATCAATGGCCAAAAGAACTTAAAGAACAAAGGACAACCAATTCCTAATGGATTAAGACTTGTTTCCAATCAATGGCCAAAAGAACTTAAAGAACAAAGACAAACCAATTCCTAATGGATTAAGACTTGCATCCAATCAATGGCCAAAAGAACTTAAAGAACAAAGACAACCAATTCCTAATGGATTAAGACTTGTTTCCAATCAATGGCCAAAAGAACTTAAAGAACAAAGACAAACCAATTCCTAATGGATTAAGACTTGCATCCAATCAATGGCCAAAAGAACTTAAAGAACAAAGACAAACCAATTCCTAATGGATTAAGACTTGTTTCCAATCAATGGCCAAAAGAACTTAAAGAACAAAGACAAACCAATTCCTAATGGATTAAGACATGCATCCAATCAATGGCCAAAAGAACTTAAAGAACAAAGGAAACCAATTCCTTATGGATTAAGACTTGTTTCCAATCAATGGCCAAAAGAACTTAAAGAACAAAGACAAACTAATTCCTAATGGATTAAGACTTGCATCCAATCAATGGCCAAAAGAACTTAAAGAACAAAGACAAACCAATTCCTAATGGATTAAGACATGTTTCCAATCAATGGCCAAAAGAACTTAAAGAACAAAGGAAACCAATTCCTAATGGATTAAGACTTGTTTCCAATCAATGGCCAAAAGAACTTAAAGAACAAAGGAAACCAATTCCTAATGGATTAAGACTTGTTTCCAATCAATGGCCAAAAGAACTTAAAGAACAAAGACAAACCAATTCCTAATGGATTAAGACTTGCATCCAATCAATGGCCAAAAGAACTTAAAGAACAAAGAAACCAATTCCTAATGGATTAAGACTTGTTTCCAATCAATGGCCAAAAGAACTTAAAGAACAAAGAAAACCAATTCCTAATGGATTAAGACTTGTTTCCAATCAATGGCCAAAAGAACTTAAAGAACAAAGACAAACCAATTCCTAATGGATTAAGACTTGTTTCCAATCAATGGCCAAAAGAACTTAAAGAACAAAGACAAACCAATTCCTAATGGATTAAGACTTGCATCCAATCAATGGCCAAAAGAACTTAAAGAACAAAGGAAACCAATTCCTAATGGATTAAGACTTGTTTCCAATCAATGGCCAAAAGAACTTAAAGAACAAAGACAAACCAATTCCTAATGGATTAAGACATGCATCCAATCAATGGCCAAAAGAACTTAAAGAACAAAGGAAACCAATTCCTAATGGATTAAGACTTGTTTCCAATCAATGGCCAAAAGAACTTAAAGAACAAAGACAAACCAATTCCTAATGGATTAAGACTTGTTTCCAATCAATGGCCAAAAGAACTTAAAGAACAAAGAAACCAATTCCTAATGGATTAAGACTTGCATCCAATCAATGGCCAAAAGAACTTAAAGAACAAAGACAAACCAATTCCTAATGGATTAAGACTTGTTTCCAATCAATGGCCAAAAGAACTTAAAGAACAAAGACAAACCAATTCCTAATGGATTAAGACATGCATCCAATCAATGGCCAAAAGAACTTAAAGAACAAAGAAAACCAATTCCTAATGGATTAAGACTTGTTTCCAATCAATGGCCAAAAGAACTTAAAGAACAAAGGAAACCAATTCCTAATGGATTAAGACTTGTTTCCAATCAATGGCCAAAAGAACTTAAAGAACAAAGGAAACCAATTCCTAATGGATTAAGACTTGTTTCCAATCAATGGCCAAAAGAACTTAAAGAACAAAGACAAACCAATTCCTAATGGATTAAGACTTGCATCCAATCAATGGCCAAAAGAACTTAAAGAACAAAGACAAACCAATTCCTTATGGATTAAGACTTGTTTCCAATCAATGGCCAAAAGAACTTAAAGGACAAAGACAAACTAATTCCTAATGGATTAAGACATGCATCCAATCAATGCCCAAAAGAACTTAAAGAACAAAGGGAAACCAATTCCTTATGGATTAAGACTTGTTTCCAATAAATGGCCAAAAGAACTTAAAGGACAAAGCCAAACTACTTCCTAATGGATTAAGACATGCATCCAATCAATGGCCAAAAGAACTAAAAGAACAAAAGGAAACCAATTCCTTATGGATTAAGGCTTGTTTCCAATTAATGGCCAAAAGAACTTAAAGAACAAAAGGAAACCAATTCCTAATGGATTAAGACATACGTCCAATCAATCGCGAAAAGAACATAAAGAACAAAGGGAAACCAATTCCTTATGGATTAAGACTTGTTTCCAATCAATGGCCAAAAGAACTTAAACAACAAAGGGAAACCAATTCCTAATGGATTAAGACATGCATCCAATCAATGGCCAAAAGAACTTAAAGAACAAAGGAAACCAATTCCTAATGGATTAAGACTTGTTTCCAATCAATGGCCAAAAGAACTTAAAGAACAAAGACAAACCAATTCCTAATGGATTAAGACATGCATCCAATCAATGGCCAAAAGAAATTAAAGAACATTACGAAACCAATTCCTTATGGATAAAAACTTGTCTCCAATCAATGGCCAAAATAACATATAGGACAAAGACAAACTAATTCCTAATGGATTAAGACTTGTTTCCAATCAATGGCCAAAAGAACTTAAAGAACAAAGGACAAACCAATTCCTTAATGGATTAAGACATGTTTCCAATCAATGGCCAAAAGAACTTAAAGAACAAAGACAAACCAATTCCTAATGGATTAAGACTTGTTTCCAATCAATGGCCAAAAGAACTTAAAGAACAAAGAAACCACCAATAATCCTAATGGATTAAGACTTGCATCCAATCAATGGCCAAAAGAACTTAAAGAACAAAGAAACCAATTCCTAATGGATTAAGACTTGTTTCCAATCAATGGCCAAAAGAACTTAAAGAACAAAGGAAACCAATTCCTAATGGATTAAGACTTGCATCCAATCAATGGCCAAAAGAACTTAAAGAACAAAGAAACCAATTCCTAATGGATTAAGACTTGTTTCCAATCAATGGCCAAAAGAACTTAAAGAACAAAGGAAACCAATTCCTTAATGGATTAAGACTTGTTTCCAATCAATGGCCAAAAGAACTTAAAGAACAAAGAAACCAATTCCTAATGGATTAAGACATGCATCCAATCAATGGCCAAAAGAACTTAAAGAACAAAGGACAAACAATTCCTAATGGATTAAGACATGCATCCAATCAATGGCCAAAAGAACTTAAAGAACAAAGAAAACCAATTCCTAATGGATTAAGACTTGTTTCCAATCAATGGCCAAAAGAACTTAAAGAACAAAGACAAACCAATTCCTAATGGATTAAGACATGCATCCAATCAATGGCCAAAAGAACTTAAAGAACAAAGAAAACCAATTCCTAATGGATTAAGACTTGTTTCCAATCAATGGCCAAAAGAACTTAAAGAACAAAGACAAACCAATTCCTAATGGATTAAGACATGCATCCAATCAATGGCCAAAAGAACTTAAAGAACAAAGGAAACCAATTCCTAATGGATTAAGACTTGCATCCAATCAATGGCCAAAAGAACTTAAAGAACAAAGACAAACCAATTCCTAAAGGATTAAGACTTGCATCCAATCAATGGCCAAAAGAACTTAAAGGACAAAGACAAACGAATTCCTAATGGATGAAGACTTGCTTCCAATCAATGGCCAAAAGAACATAAAGAACAAAACGAAACCAATTCCTAATGAATTAAGACTTGCATCCAATCAATGGCCAAAAGAACTTAAAGAACAAACGGAAACCAATTCCTAATGGATTAAGACTTGTTTCCAATCAATGGCCAAAAGAACTTAAAGAACAAAGACAAACCTAATTCCTAATGGATTAAGACATGCATCCAATCAATGGCCAAAAGAACTTAAAGAACAAAGAAATCTTAAACCAATTCCTAATGGATTAAGACTTGTTTCCAATCAATGGCCAAAAGAACTTAAAGAACAAAGGCAAACAAATTCCTAATGGATTAACACGTGCATCCAATCAATGGCCAAAAGAACTTAAAGACACAAAGGAAACCAATTCCTATGGATTAAGACTTGTTTCCAATCAATGGCCAAAAGAACTTAAAGAACAAAGACAAACTAATTCCTAATGGATTAAGACATGCATCCAATCAATGGCCAAAAGAACTTAAAGAACAAAGGAAAACCAACCAATTCCTTATGGATTAAGACTTGTTTCCAATCAATGGCCAAAAGAACTTAAAGAACAAAGACAAACCAATTCCTAATGGATTAAGACATGCATCCAATCAATGGCCAAAAGAACTTAAAGAACAAAGACAAACCAATTCCTAATGGATTAAGACTTGTTTCCAATCAATGGCCAAAAGAACTTAAAGAACAAAGAAAACCAATTCCTAATGGATTAAGACATGCATCCAATCAATGGCCAAAAGAACTTAAAGAACAAAGGAAACCAATTCCTTAATGGATTAAGACTTGTTTCCAATCAATGGCCAAAAGAACTTAAAGAACAAAGGGACAACCTAATTCCTAATGGATTAAGACTTGCATTCCAATCAATGGCCAAAAGAACTTAAAGAACAAAGACAAACCAATTCCTTATGGATTAAGACTTGTTTCCAATCAATGGCCAAAAAAACTTAAAGGACAAAGACAAACGAATTCCTAATGGAGTAAGACATGCATCCAATCAATGGCCAAAAGAACTTAAAGAACAAAGGAAACCAATTCCTTATGGATTAAGACTTTTTTCCAATCAATGGCCAAAAGAACATAAAGGACAAAGACAAACGAATTCCTAATGGATTAAGACATGCATCCAATCAATGGCCAAAAGACCTTAAAGAACAAAGGGAAACCAATTCCTTATGGATTAAGACTTGTTTCCAATCAATGGCCAAAAGAACTGAAAGAACAAAGACAAACTAATTCCTAATGGATTAAGACATGCATCCAATCAATGGCCAAAAGAACTTAAAGAACAAAAGGAAACCAATTCCTTATGGATTAAGACTTGTCTCCAATCAATGGCCAAAAGAACCTAAAGGACAAAGACAAACTAATTCCTAATGGATTAAGGCATGCATCCAATCAATGGCGAAAAGAACTTTAAGAACAAAGGGAAACCAATTCCTTATGGATTAAGACTTTTTTCCAATCAATGGCCAAAAGAACTTAAAGGACAAAGACAAACTACCTCCTAATGGATTAAGACATGCATCCAATCATTGGCCAAAAGAACTAAAAGAACATAGGGAAGCCAATTCCTTATGGATTAAGAATTTTTTCCAATCAATGGCCAAAAGAACTTAAGGAACAAAGACAAACTAATTCCTAATGGATTAAGACATGCATCCAATCAATCGCCCAAGGAACATAAAGAACAAAGGGAAACCAATTCCTTATGGATTAAGACTTGTTTCCAATCAATGGCCAAAAGAACTTAAAGGACAAAGACAAACTAATTCCTAATGGATTAAGACATGCATCCAATCAATGGCCAATAGAACTTTAAGAACAAAGGGAAACCAATTCCTTATGGATTAAGACTTTTTTCCAATCAATGGCCAAAAGAACTTAAAGGACAAAGACAAACCAATTCCTTAAGGATTAAGACATGGATCCAATCAATGGGCAAAAGAACTTGAAGAACAAAGGGAAACCAATTCCTTATGGATTAAGACTTGTTTCCAATCAATGGCCAAAAGCACTTAAAGAACAAAGACAAACTAATTCGTAATGGATTGAGACATGCATCCAATCAATGGCCAAAAGAACTTAAAGAACAAAGAAAACCAATTCCTTATGGATTAAGACTTGTTTCCAATCAATGGCCAAAAGAACTTAAAGAACAAAGAAAACCAATTCCTAATGGATTAAGACATGCATCCAATCAATGGCCAAAAGAACTTAAAGAACAAAGGAAACCAATTCCTAATGGATTAAGACTTGTTTCCAATCAATGGCCAAAAGAACTTAAAGAACAAAGACAAACCAATTCCTAATGGATTAAGACATGCATCCAATCAATGGCCAAAAGAACTTAAAGAACAAAGGAAACCAATTCCTTATGGATTAAGACTTGTTTCCAATCAATGGCCAAAAGAACTTAAAGAACAAAGACAAACCTAATTCCTATGGATTAAGACATGCATCCAATCAATGGCCAAAAGAACTTAAAGAACAAAGAAACCAATTCCTAATGGATTAAGACTTGTTTCCAATCAATGGCCAAAAGAACTTAAAGAACAAAGACAAACCAATAATCCTAATGGATTAAGACATGCATCCAATCAATGGCCAAAAGAACTTAAAGAACAAAGGAAACCAATTCCTATGGATTAAGACTTGTTTCCAATCAATGGCCAAAAGAACTTAAAGAACAAAGAAACCTAATTCCTAATGGATTAAGACTTGCATCCAATCAATGGCCAAAAGAACTTAAAGAACAAAGAAAACCAATTCCTAATGGATTAAGACTTGTTTCCAATCAATGGCCAAAAGAACTTAAAGAACAAAGACAACCAATTCCTAATGGATTAAGACATGCATCCAATCAATGGCCAAAAGAACTTAAAGAACAAAGACAAACCAATTCCTAATGGATTAAGACTTGTTTCCAATCAATGGCCAAAAGAACTTAAAGAACAAAGGAAACCAATTCCTAATGGATTAAGACATGCATCCAATCAATGGCCAAAAGAACTTAAAGAACAAAGGAAACCAATTCCTAATGGATTAAGACTTGTTTCCAATCAATGGCCAAAAGAACTTAAAGAACAAAGACAAACCAATTCCTAATGGATTAAGACTTGTTTCCAATCAATGGCCAAAAGAACTTAAAGAACAAAGACAAACCAATTCCTAATGGATTAAGACTTGTTTCCAATCAATGGCCAAAAGAACTTAAAGAACAAAGAAACCAATTCCTAATGGATTAAGACTTGCATCCAATCAATGGCCAAAAGAACTTAAAGAACAAAGACAAACAATTCCTAATGGATTAAGACTTGTTTCCAATCAATGGCCAAAAGAACTTAAAGAACAAAGACAAACCAATTCCTAATGGATTAAGACTTGTTCCAATCAATGGCCAAAAGAACTTAAAGAACAAAGGAAACCAATTCCTAATGGATTAAGACTTGTTTCCAATCAATGGCCAAAAGAACTTAAAGAACAAAGACAAACCAATTCCTAATGGATTAAGACATGCATCCAATCAATGGCCAAAAGAACTTAAAGAACAAAGGGAAACCAATTCCTTATGGATTAAGACTTGTTTCCAATCAATGGCCAAAAGCACTTCAAGAACAAAGGGAAACCAATTCCTTATGGATTAAGACTTGCTTCCAATCAATGGCCAAAAGAACTTAAAGAACAAAGGGAAACCAATTCCTTATGGATTAAGACTTGTTTCCAATCAATGGCCAAAAGAACTTAAGGGACAAAGACAAACTAATTCCTAATGAATTAAAATATGCATCCAATCAATGGCCAAAAGAACTTAACGAACAAAAGGAAACCAATTCCATATGGATTAAGACTTGTTTCCGATCAATGGCCAAAAGAACTTAAAGAACAAAGCCAAACTAATTCCTAATGGATTAAGACATGCATCCAATCAATGGCCAAAAGAACTTAAAGAACAAAAGGAAACCAATTCCTTATGGATTAAGACTTGTTTCCAATCAATAGCCAAAAGAACTTAAAGAACAAAGCCAACCTAATTCCTAATGGATTAAGACATGCATCCTATCAGTGGCCCAAGGAACTTAAAGAACAAAGACAAACCAATTCCTTATGGATTAAGACTTGCATTCAATCAATGGCCAAAAGAACTTAAAGGACGAAGACAAACTAATTCCAAATTGATTAAGACTTGTTTCCAATCAATGGCCAATAGAACTTAAAGAACAAAGAGAAACCAATTCCTTATGGATTAAGACTTGCATCCAATCAATGGCCAAAAGAACTTAAAGGACAAAGACAAACTAATTCCAAATTGAGTAAGACTTGCTTCCAATCAATGGCCAAAAGAACTTAAAGGACAAAGAGAAACCAATTCCTTATGGATGAAGACTTGTTTCCAATCAATGGCCAAAAGAACTTAAAGAACAAAAGGAAACCAATTCCTAATGGGTTAAGACATGCATCCAATCAATGGCTAAAAGAACTTAAGGAACAAAGGGAAACCAATTCCTAATTGATTAAGACATGCTTCCAATCAATGGCCAAAAGAACTTAAAAAACAAAGGGAAACCAATTCCTTATGGATTAAGACTTATTTCCAATGAATGGCCAAAAGAACTTAAAGGACAAAGACAAATGAATTCCTAATGGATTAAGACTTGCTTCCAATCAATGGCCAAAAGAACTTAAAGACACAAAGACAAACCAATTCCTAATGGATTAAGACTTGTTTCCAATCAATGGCCAAAAGAACTTAAAGAACAAAGAAAACCAATTCCTAATGGATTAAGACTTGTTTCCAATCAATGGCCAAAAGAACTTAAAGAACAAAGGAAACCAATTCCTAATGGATTAAGACTTGCATCCAATCAATGGCCAAAAGAACTTAAAGAACAAAGACAAACCAATTCCTAATGGATTAAGACATGCATCCAATCAATGGCCAAAAGAACTTAAAGAACAAAGGAAACCAATTCCTTAATGGATTAAGACTTGTTTCCAATCAATGGCCAAAAGAACTTAAAGAACAAAGGAAACCAATTCCTAATGGATTAAGACATGCATCCAATCAATCGCCAAATAAACTTAAAGTACAAAGAGAAACCAATTCCTAAAGGATTAAGACTTGTTTCCAATCAATGGCCAAAAGAACTTAAAGAACAAAGAAAACCAATTCCTAATGGATTAAGACATGCATCCAATCAATGGCCAAAAGAACTTAAAGAACAAAGAGAAACCAATTCCTAAAGGATTAAGACTTGCTTCCAATCAATGGCCAAAAGAATTTAAAGGACAAAGACAAACGAATTCCTAATGGATTAAGACTTGCATCCCATCCATGGCCAAAAGAACTTAAAGAACAAAGAGAAACCAATTCCCAAAGGATGAAGACTTGCTTCCAATCAATGGCCAAAAGAACTTAAAGAACAAAGAAAACCAATTCCTAAAGGAGTAAGACTTGCTTCCAATCACTGGCCAAAAGAACTTAAAGGACAAAGACAAGCGAATTCCTAATGGATGAAGACTTGCTTCCAATCAATGGCTAAAAGAACATTAAGAACAAAGGGAAACGAATTCCTAATGGATTAAGACATGCATCCAATCAATGGCCAAAAGAACTTAAAGAACAAAGGGAAATCAATTCCTTATGGATTAAGACTTGCATCATCCCAATCAATGGCCAAAAGAACTTAAAGAACAAAGGAAACCAATTCCTAATGGATTAAGACATGCATCCAATCAATGGCCAAAAGAACTTAAAGAACAAAGAAACCAATTCCTAATGGATTAAGACATGTTTCAATCAATGGCCAAAAGAACTTAAAGAACAAAGGAAACCAATTCCTAATGGATTAAGACATGCATCCAATCAATGGCCAAAAGAACTTAAAGAACAAAGAAAACCAATTCCTTATGGATTAAGACATGCATCCAATCAATGGCCAAAAGAACTTAAAGAACAAAGAAAACCAATTCCTAATGGATTAAGACTTGTTTCCAATCAATGGCCAAAAGAACTTAAAGAACAAAGGAAACCAATTCCTAATGGATTAAGACTTGCATCCAATCAATGGCCAAAAGAACTTAAAGAACAAAGAAACCAATTCCTAATGGATTAAGACATGTTTCCAATCAATGGCCAAAAGAACTTAAAGAACAAAGGAAACCAATTCCTAATGGATTAAGACTTGCATCCAATCAATGGCCAAAAGAACTTAAAGAACAAAGACAAACCAATTCCTAATGGATTAAGACTTGCATCCAATCAATGGCCAAAAGAACTTAAAGAACAAAGGAAACCAATTCCTAATGGATTAAGACTTGTTTCCAATCAATGGCCAAAAGAACTTAAAGAACAAAGGAAACCAATTCCTAATGGATTAAGACTTGCATCCAATCAATGGCCAAAAGAACTTAAAGAACAAAGAAAACCTAATTCCTAATGGATTAAGACTTGCATCCAATCAATGGCCAAAAGAACTTAAAGAACAAAGGAAACCAATTCCTAATGGATTAAGACTTGTTTCCAATCAATGGCCAAAAGAACTTAAAGAACAAAGAAACCAATTCCTAATGGATTAAGACTTGTTTCCAATCAATGGCCAAAAGAACTTAAAGAACAAAGGAAACCAATTCCTAATGGATTAAGACTTGCATCCAATCAATGGCCAAAAGAACTTAAAGAACAAAGACAAACCAATTCCTAATCGATTAAGACATGCAGCCAATCAATGGCCAAAAGAACTTAAAGGACAAAGAAACTAATTCCTAATGAACTTAAAGAACAAAGGAAACCAATTCCTAATGGATTAAGACTTGCATCCAATCAATGGCCAAAAGAACTTAAAGAACAAAGGGAAACCAATTCCTTATGGATTAAGACTTGTTTCCAATCAATGGCCAAAAGAACTTAAAGAACAAAGGAAACCAATTCCTAATGGATTAAGACATGCATCCAATCAATGGCCAAAAGAACTTAAAGAACAAAGGAAACCAATTCCTAATGGATTAAGACTTTTTTCCAATCAATGGCCAAAAGAACTTAAAGAACAAAGGGAAACCAATTCCTTATGGATTAAGACTTGTTTCCAATCAATGGCCAAAAGAACTTAAAGAACAAAGGAAACCAATTCCTAATGGATTAAGACATGCATCCAATCAATGGCCAAAAGAACTTAAAGAACAAAGGAAACCAATTCCTTAATGGATTAAGACTTGCATCCAATCAATGTCCAAAAGAACTTAAAGGACAAAGACAAACTAATTCCTAATGGATTAAAACATGCGTCCAATCAATGGCCAAAAGAACTTTAAGAAGAAAGGGAAACCAATTCCTTATGGATTAAGACTTGTTTCCAATCAATCAATGGCCAAAAGAACTTAAAGAACAAAGGGAAACTAATTCCTTATGGATTAAGACTAGCATCCAATCAATGGCCATAAGAACAAAAAGAACAAAGGGAAACCAATTTCTTATGGATTAAGACTTGCATCCAATCAATGGCCAAAAGAACTTAAAGGACAAAGACAAACCAATTCGCAATGGATTAAGACATGCATCCAATCAATGGCCAAAAGAAGTTAAAGAACAAAGGAAACCAATTCCTAATGGATTAAGACTTGTTTCCAATCAATGGCCAAAAGAACTTAAAGAACAAAGAAAACAATTCCTAATGGATTAAGACTTGCATCCAATCAATGGCCAAAAGAACTTAAAGAACAAAGACAAACCAATTCCTTTTGGATTAAGACTTGATTCCATTCAATGGCCAAAAGAACTTAAAGAACAAAAGGAAATCATTTCCTTATGGATTAAAACTTGTTTCCAATCAATTGCCAAAAGAACTTAAAGAACTTAAAGGACGAAGACAAACTAATTCCAAATTGATTAAGACTTGTTTCCAATCAATGGCCAAAAGAACTTAAAGAACAAAGAGAAACCAATTCCTAATGGATTAAGACATGCATCCAATCAATGGCCAAAAGAACTTAAAAAACAAAGGACAAACGAATTCCTAAAGGACTAAGACTTGCTTCCAAACAATGGCCAAGAGAAATTAAAGGACAATGACTAAGTAATTCCTAACGGATTAAGACAAGCATCCAATTAGTGGCCAAAAGAACTTAAAGGACAAAGACAAACGAATTCCGAATGGATTAAGACTTGCTTCCAATCAATGGCCAAAAGAACATAAAGAACAAAGGGAAACCAATTCCTAATGGATTAAGACATGCATCCAATCAATGGCCAAAAGATCTTAAAGAACAAAGAGAAACCAATTCCTTATGGATTAAGACATGTGTCCAATCAATGGCCAAAAGAACTTAAAGGACACAGACAAACCAATTCCTATGGATTAAGACATGCATCCAATCAATGGCCAAAAGAACTTAAAGAACAAAGGAAACCAGTTCCTAAAGGATTAGGACATGTTTCCAATCAATGGCCAAAAGAACTTAAAGAACAAAGAGAAACCAATTCCTAAAGGATTAAGACTTGCTTCCAATCAATGGCCAAAAGAACTTAAAGGACAAAGACAAACCAATTCCTAATGGATTAAGACATGCATCCAATCAATGGCCAAAAGAACTTAAAGAACAAAGGACAACCAATTCCTAATGGATTAAGACTTGCATCCAATCAATGGCCAAAAAAAAGAACTTAAAGAACAAAGGAAACCAATTCCTAATGGATTAATACTTGTTTCCAATCAATGGCCAAAAGAACTTAAAGAACAAAGGAAAACAAATTCCTAATGGATTAAGACTTGTTTCCAATCAATGGCCAAAAGAACTTAAAGAACAAAGACAAACCAATTCCTAATGGATTAAGACATGTTTCCAATCAATGGCCAAAAGAACTTAAAGAACAAAGACAAACCAATTCCTATGGATTAAGACTTGCTTCCAATCAATGGCCAAAAGAACTTAAAGACAAAGACAAACAATTCCTAATGGATTAAGACTTGTTTCCAATCAATGGCCAAAAGAACTTAAAGAACAAAGAAACCAATTCCTAATGGATTAAGACTTGTTTCCAATCAATGGCCAAAAGAACTTAAAGAACAAAGAAACCAATTCCTAATGGATTAAGACATGCATCAATCAATGGCCAAAAGAACTTAAAGAACAAAGACAAACTAATTCCTAATGGATTAAGACTTGTTTCAATCACCAATCAATGGCCAAAAGAACTTAAGGACAAAGACAAACTAATTCCTAATGGATTAAGACATGCATTTCAATCAATGGCCAAAAGAACTTAAAGAACAAACCAATTCCTAATGGATTAAGACTTGTTTCCAATCAATGGCCAAAGAACTTAAAGAACAAAGACAAACTAATTCCTAATGGATTAAGACATGCATCCAATCAATGGCCAAAGAACTTAAAGAACAAAGAAAACCAATTCCTAATGGATTAAGACTTGTTTCCAATCAATGGCCAAAAGAACTTAAAGAACAAAGACAAACTAATTCCTAATGGATTAAGACATGCATCCAATCAATGGCCAAAAGAACTTAAAGACAAAGAAAACCAATTCCTAATGGATTAAGACTTGCATCCAATCAATGGCCAAAAGAACTTAAAGAACAAAGACAAACTAATTCCTAATGGATTAAGACTTGCATCCAATCAATGGCCAAAAGAACTTAAGAACAAAGAAACCAATTCCTAATGGATTAAGACTGTTTCCAATCAATGGCCAAAAGAACTTAAAGAACAAAGAAACCAATTCCTAATGGATTAAGACATGCATCCAATCAATGGCCAAAAGAACTTAAAGAACAAAGAAAACCAATTCCTAATGGATTAAGACTTGTTTCCAATCAATGGCCAAAAGAACTTAAAGAACAAAGACAAACTAATTCCTAATGGATTAAGACTTGCATCAATCAATGGCCAAAAGAACTTAAGAGACAAAGACAACCAATTCCTAATGGATTAAGACTTGTTTCCAATCAATGGCCAAAGAACTTAAAGGACAAAGACAAACTAATTCCTAATGGATTAAGACTTGCATCAATCAATGGCCAAAAGAACTTAAAGAACAAAGAAAACCAATTCCTAATGGATTAAGACTTGTTTCCAATCAATGGCCAAAAGAACTTAAAGAACAAAGAAACCAATTCCTAATGGATTAAGACATGCATCCAATCAATGGCCAAAAGAACTTAAAGAACAAAGAAACCAATTCCTAATGGATTAAGACTTGTTTCCAATCAATGGCCAAAAGAACTTAAAGAACAAAGAAACCAATTCCTAATGGATTAAGACTTGTTCCAATCAATGGCCAAAAGAACTTAAAGACAAAGAGAAACCAATTCCTAATGGATTAAGACTTGTTTCCAATCAATGGCCAAAAGAACTTAAAGAACAAAGAAACAAACTAATTCCTAATGGATTAAGACATGTTTCCAATCAATGGCCAAAAGAACTTAAAGACAAAGACAAACCAATTCCTAATGGATTAAGACTTGTTTCCAATCAATGGCCAAAAGAACTTAAAGAACAAAGACAAACCAATTCCTAATGGATTAAGACATGCATCCAATCAATGGCCAAAAGAACTTAAAGAACAAAGAAAACCAATTCCTTATGGATTAAGACTTGTTTCCAATCAATGGCCAAAAGAACTTAAAGAACAAAGAAACCAATTCCTAATGGATTAAGACTTGCATCCAATCAATGGCCAAAAGAACTTAAAGACAAAGACAAACCAATTCCTAATGGATTAAGACTTGTTTCCAATCAATGGCCAAAAGAACTTAAAGAACAAAGACAAACCAATTCCTAATGGATTAAGACTTGTTTCCAATCAATGGCCAAAAGAGGACAAAGACAAACTAATTCCTAATGGATTAAGACATGCATCCAATCAATGGCCAAAAGAACTTAAAGAACAAAGAAACCAATTCCTAATGGATTAAGACTTGTTTCCAATCAATGGCCAAAAGAACTTAAAGAACAAAGAAACTAATTCCTAATGGATTAAGACTTGTTTCCAATCAATGGCCAAAAGAACTTAAAGAACAAAGAAAAACAATTCCTAATGGATTAAGACTTGTTTCCAATCAATGGCCAAAAGAACTTAAAGAACAAAGAAACCAATTCCTAATGGATTAAGACTTGTTTCCAATCAATGGCCAAAAGAACTTAAAGACAAAGACAAACTAATTCCTAATGGATTAAGACTTGCATCCAATCAATGGCCAAAAAGAACAAAGGACAAATTCCTAATGGATTAAGACTTGTTTCCAATCAATGGCCAAAAGAACTTAAAGAACAAAGAAACCAATTCCTTATGGATTAAGACTTGTTTCCAATCAATGGCCAAAAGAACTTAAAGACAAAGACAAACTAATTCCTAATGGATTAAGACATGCATCCAATCAATGGCCAAAAGAACTTAAAGACAAAGACAAACCAATTCCTAATGGATTAAGACTTGTTTCCAATCAATGGCCAAAAGAACTTAAAGAACAAAAAACCAATTCCTAATGGATTAAGACATGCATTTCCAATCAATGGCCAAAAGAACTTAAAGAACAAAGAAAACCAATTCCTAATGGATTAAGACTTGTTTCCAATCAATGGCCAAAAGAACTTAAGGACAAAGACAAACTAATTCCTAATGGATTAAGACATGCATCAATCAATGGCCAAAAGAACTTAAAGAACAAAGAAACCAATTCCTTATGGATTAAGACTTGTTTCCAATCAATGGCCAAAAGAACTTAAGGACAAAGACAAACTAATTCCTAATGGATTAAGACATTTGCATCCAATCAATGGCCAAAAGAACTTAAGGACAAAGACAAACCAATTCCTAATGGATTAAGACTTGTTTCCAATCAATGGCCAAAAGAACTTAAAGAACAAAGGAAACCAATTCCTAATGGATTAAGACTTGTTTCCAATCAATGGCCAAAAGAACTTAAAGAACAAAGACAAACCAATTCCTAATGGATTAAGACTTGTTTCCAATCAATGGCCAAAAGAACTTAAAGAACAAAGAAACCAATTCCTTATGGATTAAGACTTGTTTCCAATCAATGGCCAAAAGAACTTAAAGAACAAAGACAAACTAATTCCTAATGGATTAAGACATGCATCCAATCAATGGCCAAAAGAACTTAAAGAACAAAGAAACCAATTCCTATGGATTAAGACTTGTTTCCAATCAATGGCCAAAAGAACTTAAGGACAAAGACAAACTAATTCCTAATGGATTAAGACATGCATCCAATCAATGGCCAAAAGAACTTAAGGACAAAGAAACCAATTCCTTATGGATTAAGACTTGTTTCCAATCAATGGCCAAAAGAACTTAAAGAACAAAGACAAACCAATTCCTAATGGATTAAGACATGCATCCAATCAATGGCCAAAAGAACTTAAAGAACAAAGAAACCAATTCCTATGGATTAAGACTTGTTTCCAATCAATGGCCAAAAGAACTTAAAGACAAAGACAAACCAATTCCTAATGGATTAAGACTTGCATCCAATCAATGGCCAAAAGAACTTAAAGAACAAAGACAAACTAATTCCTAATGGATTAAGACATGTTTCCAATCAATGGCCAAAAGAACTTAAAGAACAAAGACAAACCAATTCCTAATGGATTAAGACTTGTTTCCAATCAATGGCCAAAAGAACTTAAAGAACAAAGAAACCAATTCCTAATGGATTAAGACTTGTTTCCAATCAATGGCCAAAAGAACTTAAAGAACAAAGAAACCTAATTCCTAATGGATTAAGACATGCATCCAATCAATGGCCAAAAGAACTTAAAGAACAAAGACAAACCAATTCCTAATGGATTAAGACATGCATCAATAATTCCTAATGACATGCATCAATCAATGGCCAAAAGAACTTAAAGAACAAAGAAAACAATTCCTAATGGATTAAGACTTGTTTCCAATCAATGGCCAAAAGAACTTAAAGGACAAAGACAAACTAATTCCTAATGGATTAAGACATGCATCCAATCAATGGCCAAAAGAACTTAAAGAACAAACCAATTCCTAATGGATTAAGACTCGTGTCCAATCAATGGCCAAAAGAACTTAAAGGACAAAGACAAACTAATTCCTAATGGATTCAGACATGCATCCAATCAATGGCCAAAAGAACTTAAAGAACAAAGGGAAACCAATTCCTTATGGATTAAGACTTGTTTCCAATCAATGGCCAAAAGAACTTAAAGACAAAGACAAACTAATTCCTAATGGATTAAGACATGCATCCCATCAATCGCCAAAAGAACATAAAAAACAAAGGGAAACCAATTCCTTATGGATTAAGACTTGTTTCCAATCAATGGCCAAAAGAACTTCAAGCCAAACCAATTCCTAATGGATTAAGACATGCATCCAATAAATGGCCAAAAGAACTTAATGAACAAAAGGAAACCAATTCCTTATGGATTAAGACTTTTTTCCAATCAATGGCCAAAAGAACTTAAAGGACAAAGACAAACTAATTCCTAATGGATTGAGACATGCATCCAATCAATGGCCAAAAGAACTTGAAGAACAAAGGGAAACCAATTCCTTATGGATTAAGACTTGTTTCCAATCAATGGCCAAAAGAACTTAAAGAAGTAAGACAAGCTAATTCCTAATGGATTAAGACATGCATCTAATCAATGCCCAAAAGAACTTAAAGAACAAAGAGAAACCAATTCGTTAATGATTAAGACATGTTTCCAATCCATGGCCAAAAGAGCTTAAAGAACAAAGACAAACCAATTCCTAATGGATTAAGACATGCATTCAATCAATGGCCAAAAGAACTTAAAGAACAAAGAAACCAATTCCTAATGGATTAAGACTTGTTTCCAATCAATGGCCAAAAGAACTTAAAGACAAAGACAAACCAATTCCTAATGGATTAAGACATGTTTCCAATCAATGGCCAAAAGAACTTAAAGAACAAAGAAAACCAATTCCTTATGGATTAAGACTTGTTTCCAATCAATGGCCAAAAGAACTTAAAGAACAAAGAGGAAACCAATTCCTAATGGATTAAGACATGCATCCAATCAATGGCCAAAAGAACTTAAAGAACAAAGGAAACCAATTCCTAATGGATTAAGACTTGTTTCCAATCAATGGCCAAAAGAACTTAAAGAACAAAGACAACCTAATTCCTAATGGATTAAGACATGCATCCAATCAATGGCCAAAAGAACTTAAAGAACAAAGGAAACCAATTCCTTATGGATTAAGACTTGTTTCCAATCAATGGCCAAAAGAACTTAAGGACAAAGACAAACTAATTCCTAATGGATTAAGACATGCATCCAATCAATGGCCAAAAGAACTTAAAGAACAAAGGAAACCAATTCCTAATGGATTAAGACTTGTTTCCAATCAATGGCCAAAAGAACTTAAAGACACAAAGAAACCAATTCCTAATGGATTAAGACTTGCATCCAATCAATGGCCAAAAGAACTTAAAGAACAAAGAAAACCAATTCCTAATGGATTAAGACTTGTTTCCAATCAATGGCCAAAAGAACTTAAAGGACAAAGACAAACTAATTCCTAATGGATTAAGACATGCATCCAATCAATGGCCAAAAGAACTTAAAGAACAAAGAAACCAATTCCTTAATGGATTAAGACTTGTTTCAATCAATGGCCAAAAGAACTTAAAGGACAAAGAAAACTAATTCCTAATGGATTAAGACATGCATCCAATCAATGGCCAAAAGAACTTAAAGAACAAAGACAAACAATTCCTAATGGATTAAGACTTGCATCCAATCAATGGCCAAAAGAACTTAAAGAACAAAGAAACCAATTCCTAATGGATTAAGACTTGTTTCCAATCAATGGCCAAAAGAACTTAAAGAACAAAGACAAACCAATTCCTAATGGATTAAGACTTGTTTCCAATCAATGGCCAAAAGAACTTAAAGAACAAAGACAAACCAATTCCTAATGGATTAAGACTTGTTTCCAATCAATGGCCAAAAGAACTTAAAGAACAAAGAAACCAATTCCTAATGGATTAAGACATGCATCCAATCAATGGCCAAAAGAACTTAAAGAACAGAGAAACCAATTCCTAATGGATTAAGACTTGTTTCCAATCAATGGCCAAAAGAACTTAAAGAACAAAGACAAACTAATTCCTAATGGATTAAGACATGTTCCAATCAATGGCCAAAAGAACTTAAAGAACAAAGAAACCAATTCCTAATGGATTAAGACTTGTTTCAATCAATGGCCAAAAGAACTTAAAGAACAAAGACAAACCAATTCCTAATGGATTAAGACTTGTTTCCAATCAATGGCCAAAAGAACTTAAAGACAAAGACAACCTAATTCCTAATGGATTAAGACTTGCATCCAATCAATGGCCAAAAGAACTTAAAGAACAAAGACAAACTAATTCCTTATGGATTAAGACTTGCATTTCCAATCAATGGCCAAAAGAACTTAAAGAACAAAGAAACCAATTCCTAATGGATTAAGACTTGTTTCCAATCAATGGCCAAAAGAACTTAAAGAACAAAGACAAACTAATTCCTAATGGATTAAGACATTGCATCCAATCAATGGCCAAAAGAACTTAAAGAACAAAGAAACCAATTCCTTATGGATTAAGACTTGTTTCCAATCAATGGCCAAAAGAACTTAAAGAACAAAGACAAACTAATTCCTAATGGATTAAGACATGCATCCAATCAATGGCCAAAAGAACTTAAAGAACAAAGAAAACCAATTCCTTATGGATTAAGACTTGTTTCCAATCAATGGCCAAAAGAACTTAAAGAACAAAGACAACTAATTCCTAATGGATTAAGACATGCATCTAATCAATGGCCAAAAGAACTTAAAGAACAAAGACAACCAATTCCTAATGGATTAAGACTTGTTTCCAATCAATGGCCAAAAGAACTTAAAGAACAAAGACAAACCAATTCCTAATGGATTAAGACTTGTTTCAATCAATGGCCAAAAGAACTTAAAGAACAAAGACAAACCAATTCCTAATGGATTAAGACTTGTTTCAATCAATGGCCAAAAGAACTTAAAGAACAAAGACAAACTAATTCCTAATGGATTAAGACATGTTTCCAATCAATGGCCAAAAGAACTTAAAGAACAAAGACAAACCAATTCCTAATGGATTAAGACATGTTTCCAATCAATGGCCAAAAGAACTTAAAGAACAAAGGAAACCAATTCCTAATGGATTAAGACTTGTTTCCAATCAATGGCCAAAAGAACTTAAAGAACAAAGACAAACTAATTCCTAATGGATTAAGACTTGTTTCCAATCAATGGCCAAAAGAACTTAAAGAACAAAGAAAACCAATTCCTAATGGATTAAGACTTGTTTCCAATCAATGGCCAAAAGAACTTAAAGAACAAAGAAAACCAATTCCTAATGGATTAAGACTTGCATCCAATCAATGGCCAAAAGAACTTAAAGAACAAAGAAACCAATTCCTAATGGATTAAGACTTGTTTCCAATCAATGGCCAAAAGAACTTAAAGAACAAAGAAAACCAATTCCTAATGGATTAAGACTTGTTTCCAATCAATGGCCAAAAGAACTTAAAGAACAAAGACAAACTAATTCCTAATGGATTAAGACATTGCATCCAATCAATGGCCAAAAGAACTTAAAGAACAAACAAACCAATTCCTAATGGATTAAGACTTGTTTCCAATCAATGGCCAAAAGAACTTAAAGACAAAGACAACCAATTCCTAATGGATTAAGACATGTTTCCAATCAATGGCCAAAAGAACTTAAGAACAAAGACAAACCAATTCCTAATGGATTAAGACTTGTTTCCAATCAATGGCCAAAAGAACTTAAAGAACAAAGACAAACTAATTCCTAATGGATTAAGACATGCATCCAATCAATGGCCAAAAGAACTTAAAGAACAAAGACAAACCAATTCCTAATGGATTAAGACTTGTTCCAATCAATGGCCAAAAGAACTTAAAGAACAAAGACAAACTTCCTAATGGATTAAGACATGCATCCAATCAATGGCCAAAAGAACTTAAAGAACAAAGAAACCAATTCCTTATGGATTAAGACTTGCATCCAATCAATGGCCAAAAGAACTTAAAGACAAAGACAAACCAATTCCTAATGGATTAAGACATGCATCTTTCCAATCAATGGCCAAAAGAACTTAAAGAACAAAGGGAAACCAACTCCTTATGGATTAAGACTCGTTTCCAATCAATGGCCAAAAGAACTTAAAGGACAAAGACAAACTAATTCCTAATGGATTAAGACATGCATCCAATCAATGGCCAAAAGAACTTAAAGAACAAAGAAACCAATTCCTAATGGATTAAGACTTGTTTCCAATCAATGGCCAAAAGAACTTAAAGAACAAAGACAAACCAATTCCTAATGGATTAAGACTTGTTTCCAATCAATGGCCAAAAGAACTTAAAGAACAAAGAAACCAATTCCTAATGGATTAAGACTTGCATCCAATCAATGGCCAAAAGAACTTAAAGGACAAAGACAAACAAATTCCTAATGGATTAAGACATGCATCCAATCAATGGCCACAAGAACTGAAAGGACAAAGACAAACTAATTCCTAACGGATTAAGACATGCATCCATTCAATCGCCAAAAGAACTTAAAGGACAAAGCAAAACTAATTCCTAATGGATTAAGACATGCATCCAATCAATGGCCAAAAGAACTTAAAGAACAAAGATAAACTAATTCCTAGAGTATTAAGACTTGCTTCCAATCAATGGCCAAAAGAACTTAAAGAACAAAGAGAAACTATTTCCTAACGGATTAAGACATGCATCCAATCAATCGCCAAAAGAACATAACGAACAAAGGGAAACCAATTCCTTATGGATTAAGACTTGTTTCCAATCAATGGCCAAAAGAACTTAAAGGACAAAGCCAAACTAATTCCTAATGGATTAAGACATGCATCCAATCAATGGCCAAAAGAACTTTAAGAACAAAGGGAAACCAATTCCTAATGGATTAAGACTTGTTTCCAATCAATGGCCAAAAGAACTTAAAGAAAAGACAAAGACTAATTCCTAATGGATTAAGACATGCATCCAATCAATGGCCAAAAGAACTTAAAGAACAAAGAGAAACCAATTCCTTAAGGATTAAGACATAGTTCCAATCAATGGCCAAAAGAACTTAAAGGACAAAGACAAACTAGTTCCTAATGGATTAAGACTTGCTTCCAATCAAAGGCCAAAAGAACTTAAAGAACAATGAGAAACCAATTCCTAATGGATTAAGACTTGTTTCCAATCAATGGCCAAAAGAACTTAAAGAACAAAGACAAATTCCTAATGGATTAAGACTTGTTTCCAATCAATGGCCAAAAGAACTTAAAGAACAAAGACAAACCAATTCCTAATGGATTAAGACTTGTTTCCAATCAATGGCCAAAAGAACTTAAAGTACAAAGGGAAACCAATTCCTAATGGATTAAGACATGCATCCAATCAATGCCCAAAAGAACTTAAAGAACATAGGGAAACCAATTCCCTATGGATTAAGACTTGCATCCAATCAATGGCCAAAAGAACAAAAGAACTTAAAGAACAAAGGGAAACTAATTCCTAATGGATTGAGACATGCATCCAATCAATGGCCAAAAGAACTTGAAGAACAAAGGGAAACTAATTCCTAATGGATTAAGACATGTATCCAATCAATGGCCAAAAGAACTTAAAGAACAAAGAAACCAATTCCTAATGGATTAAGACTTGTTTCCAATCAATGGCCAAAAGAACTTTAAGAACCAAGGGAAACCAATTCCTCATGAATTAAGACTTTTTTCCAATCAATGGCCAAAAGAACTTAAAGGACAAAGACAAACTACCTCCTAATGGATTAAGACTCGTTTCCAATCAATGGCCAAAAGAACTTAAAGGACAAAGACAAACTAATTCCTAACGGATTAAGACATGCATCCAATCAATGGCCAAAAGAACAGAAAGAACAAAGGAAACCAATTCCTATGGATTAAGACTTGTTTCCAATCAATGGCCAAAAGAACTTAAAGAACAAAGACAAACCAATTCCTAATGGATTAAGACATGCATCAATGGCAATCAATGGAAACCAATTCCTAATGATTAAGACTTAATGGAACAAAGACAAACCAATTCCTATGGATTAAGACTTGTTTCCAATCAATGGCCAAAAGAACTTAAAGAACAAAGGGAAACTAATTCCTAATGGATTAAGACATGCATCCAATCAATGGCCAAAAGAACTTAAAGAACAAAGAAACCAATTCCTTATGGATTAAGACTTGTTTCCAATCAATGGCCAAAAGAACTTAAAGACAAAGACAAACTAATTCCTAATGGATTAAGACATGCACCCAATCAATGGCCAAAAGAACTTAAAGAACAAAGGGAAACCAATTCCTTATGGATTAAGACTTGTTGCCAATCAATGGCCAAAAGAACTTAAAGAACAAAGACAACCAATTCCTAATGGATTAAGACTTGTTTCCAATCAATGGCCAAAAGAACTTAAAGAACAAAAACAAACCAATTCCTAATGGATTAAGACATGTTTCCAATCAATGGCCAAAAGAACTTAAAGAACAAAGGGAAACCAATTCCTAATGGATTAAGACTTGTTTCCAATCAATGGCCAAAAGAACTTAAAGAACAAAGAAAACTAATTCCTAATGGATTAAGACTTGTTTCCAATCAATGGCCAAAAGAACTTAAAGAACAAAGGAAACCAATTCCTAATGGATTAAGACTTGCATCCAATCAATGGCCAAAAGAACTTAAAGGACAAAGACAAACCAATTCCTAATGGATTAAGACATGCATCCAATCAATGGCCAAAAGAACTTAAAGAACAAAGGAAACCAATTCCTAATGGATTAAGACTTGTTTCCAATCAATGGCCAAAAGAACTTAAAGAACAAAGACAACCAATTCCTAATGGATTAAGACTTGTTTCCAATCAATGGCCAAAAGAACTTAAAGAACAAAGACAAACCAATTCCTAATGGATTAAGACTTGTTTCCAATCAATGGCCAAAAGAACTTAAAGAACAAAGACAAACCAATTCCTAATGGATTAAGACTTGCATCCAATCAATGGCCAAAAGAACTTAAAGAACAAAGGAAACCAATTCCTAATGGATTAAGACTTGTTTCCAATCAATGGCCAAAAGAACTTAAAGAACAAAGACAAACCAATTCCTAATGGATTAAGACATGCATCCAATCAATGGCCAAAAGAACTTAAAGAACAAAGGAAACCAATTCCTTATGGATTAAGACTTGTTTCCAATCAATGGCCAAAAGAACTTAAAGAACAAAGACAACCAATTCCTAATGGATTAAGACTTGCATCCAATCAATGGCCAAAAGAACTTAAAGAACAAAGGGAAACCAATTCCTAATGGATTAAGACTTGTTCCAATCAATGGCCAAAAGAACTTAAAGAACAAAGACAAACTAATTCCTAATGGATTAAGACTTGTTTCCAATCAATGGCCAAAAGAACTTAAAGAACAAAGGAAAACCAATTCCTAATGGATTAAGACTTGTTTCCAATCAATGGCCAAAAGAACTTAAAGAACAAAGAAAACCAATTCCTAATGGATTAAGACTTGTTTCCAATCAATGGCCAAAAGAACTTAAAGGACAAAGGACAAATTCCTAATTAAGACCTAATCAATGGCCAAAGAACTTAAGACATGACAATCCTAATGGCCATTAATCAAAGGCAAAAGAACTTAAAGAACAAAGGAAACCAATTCCTTATGGATTAAGACTTGTTTCCAATCAATGGCCAAAAGAACTTAAAGAACAAAGACAAACTAATTCCTAATGGATTAAGACTTGTTCCAATCAATGGCCAAAAGAACTTAAAGAACAAAGACAAACCAATTCCTAATGGATTAAGACTTGCATCCAATCAATGGCCAAAAGAACTTAAAGAACAAAGAAACCAATTCCTTATGGATTAAGACTTGTTTCCAATCAATGGCCAAAAGAACTTAAAGAACAAAGACAAACTAATTCCTAATGGTTTAAGACATGCATCCAATCAATCAATGGCCAAAAGAACTTAAAGAACAAAGGAAACCAATTCCTTATGGATTAAGACTTGTTTCCAATCAATGGCCAAAAGAACTTAAAGACAAAGAAAACCAATTCCTAATGGATTAAGACATGCATCCAATCAATGGCCAAAAGAACTTAAAGAACAAAGACAAACCAATTCCTTATGGATTAAGACTTGTTTCCAATCAATGGCCAAAGAAACTTAAGGACAAAGACAAACTAATTCCTAATGGATTAAGACTTGCATCCAATCAATGGCCAAAAGAACTTAAAGAACAAAGACAAACCAATTCCTTATGGATTAAGACATTGCATCCAATCAATGGCCAAAAGAACTTAAAGAACAAAGACAAACCAATTCCTAATGGATTAAGACTTGTTTCCAATCAATGGCCAAAAGAACTTAAAGAACAAAGAAACCAATTCCTAATGGATTAAGACTTGTTTCCAATCAATGGCCAAAAGAACTTAAAGAACAAAGAAAACCAATTCCTAATGGATTAAGACTTGTTTCCAATCAATGGCCAAAAGAACTTAAAGAACAAAGACAACCAATTCCTAATGGATTAAGACTTGTTTCCAATCAATGGCCAAAAGAACTTAAAGAACAAAGAAACCAATTCCTAATGGATTAAGACTTGCATCCAATCAATGGCCAAAAGAACTTAAAGAACAAAGGAAACCAATTCCTAATGGATTAAGACTTGTTTCCAATCAATGGCCAAAAGAACTTAAAGAACAAAGACAAACCAATTCCTAATGGATTAAGACATGTTTCCAATCAATGGCCAAAAGAACTTAAAGAACAAAGGAAACCAATTCCTTATGGATTAAGACTTGTTTCCAATCGATGGCCAAAAGAACCTAAAGTGGAAAAAGAAAACAATTCCTAATGGATTAAGACATGCATCCAATCAATGACCAAAAGAACTTAAAGAACAAAGAGAAATCAATTCCTTATGGATTAAGTATTGTTTCTAATCAATGGCCAACAGAACTTAAAGGACAAAGACAAAATAATTCCTAATTGATTAAGACATGCATCAATCAATGGCCAAAAGAACTTAAAGAACAAAGGAAACCAATTCCTTATGGATTAAGACTTGTTTCCAATCAATGGCCAAAAGAACTTAAAGACAAAGACAACCAATTCCTAATGGATTAAGACTTGCATCCAATCAATGGCCAAAAGAACTTAAAGAACAAAGAAACCAATTCCTTATGGATTAAGACTTGTTTCCAATCAATGGCCAAAAGAACTTAAAGAACAAAGAAACCAATTCCTAATGGATTAAGACATGTTTCCGATCAATGGCCAAAAGAACTTAAAGAACAAAGGGAAACCAATTCCTTATGGATTAAGACTTGTTTCAAATCAATGGCCAAAACAACTTAAAGGACAAAGACAAACGAATTCCTAATGGATTGAGACATGCATCCAATCAATGGCCAAAAGAACTTAAAGAACAAAGGGAAACCAATTCCTTATGGATTAAGACTTGTTTCCGATCAATGGCCAAAAGAACTTAAAGGACAAAGGAAACCAATTCCGAATGGATTAAGACATGCATCCAATCAATGGCCAAAAGAACTTAAAGAACAAAGGGAAACCAATTCCTTATGGATTAAGACTTGTTTCCAATCTTGGGCCAAAAGAACTTAAAGGACAAAGACAAACGAATTCCTAATGGATTAAGACATGCATCCAATCAAACGCCAAAAGAACATAAAGAACAAAGGGAAACCAATTCCTTATGGATGAAGACTTGTTTCAAATCAATGGCCAAAAGAACTTAAAGACAAAGACAAACTAATTCCTAATGGATTAAGACTTCCAATCAATGGCCAAAAGAACTTAAAGAACAAAGGAAACCAATTCCTAATGGATTAAGACTTGTTCCAATCAATGGCCAAAAGAACTTAAAGAACAAAGGGAAACCAATTCCTAATGGATTAAGGCATGCATCCAATCAATGGCCAAAAGAACTTAAAGAACAAAGAGAAACCAATTCCTAATGGATTAAGACTTGTTTCCAATCAATGGCCAAAAGAACTTAAAGAACAAAGACAAACTAATTCCTAATGGATTAAGACATGCATCCAATCAATGGCCAAAAGAACTTAAAGAACAAAGAAACCAATTCCTAATGGATTAAGACTTGTTTCCAATCAATGGCCAAAAGAACTTAAAGAACAAAGAAAACCAATTCCTAATGGATTAAGACTTGTTTCCAATCAATGGCCAAAAGAACTTAAAGAACAAAGGAAACCTAATTCCTAATGGATTAAGACTTGTTTCCAATCAATGGCCAAAAGAACTTAAAGAACAAAGACAAACCAATTCCTAATGGATTAAGACTTGTTTCCAATCAATGGCCAAAAGAACTTAAAGAACAAAGACAAACTAATTCCTTATGGATTAAGACATTGCATCCAATCAATGGCCAAAAGAACTTAAAGAACAAAGGAAACCAATTCCTAATGGATTAAGACTTGTTTCCAATCAATGGCCAAAAGAACTTAAAGACAAAGACAAACCAATTCCTAATGGATTAAGACTTGCATCCAATCAATGGCCAAAAGAACTTAAAGAACAAAGGAAACCAATTCCTAATGGATTAAGACTTGCATCCAATCAATGGCCAAAAGAACTTAAAGACAAAGAGAAACCAATTCCTAATGGATTAAGACTTGCATCCAATCAATGGCCAAAAGAACTTAAAGAACAAAGACAAACCAATTCCTAATGGATTAAGACTTGCATCCAATCAATGGCCAAAAGAACTTAAAGAACAAAGACAACCTAATTCCTAATGGATTAAGACTTGTTTCCAATCAATGGCCAAAAGAACTTAAAGAACAAAGAAAACCAATTCCTAATGGATTAAGACTTGTTTCCAATCAATGGCCAAAAGAACTTAAAGAACAAAGGAAACCAATTCCTAATGGATTAAGACTTGTTTCCAATCAATGGCCAAAAGAACTTAAAGAACAAAGGCAAACCAATTCCTTATGGATTAAAACTTGTTTCTAATCAATGGCCGAAAGAACTTAGAGAACAAAGGGAAACCAATTCCTAATGGATTAAGACTTGGTACCAATCAATGGCCAAAAGAACTTAAAGAACAACAAAGACAAACCAATTCCTAATGGATTAAGACTTGTTTCCAATCAATGGCCAAAAGAACTTAAAGAACAAAGAAACCAATTCCTAATGGATTAAGACTTGTTTCCAATCAATGGCCAAAAGAACTTAAAGAACAAAGACAAACCAATTCCTAATGGATTAAGACTTGCATCCAATCAATGGCCAAAAGAACTTAAAGAACAAAGGAAACCAATTCCTAATGGATTAAGACTTGTTTCCAATCAATGGCCAAAAGAACTTAAAGAACAAAGACAAACTAATTCCTAATGGATTAAGACATGCATCCAATCAATGGCCAAAAGAACTTAAAGAACAAAGGAAACCAATTCCTAATGGATTAAGACTTGTTTCCAATCAATGGCCAAAAGAACTTAAAGACAAAGACAATCCAATTCCTAATGGATTAAGACATGCATCCAATCAATGGCCAAAAGAACTTAAAGAACAAAGGGAAACCAATTCCTTATGGATTAAGACATGTTTCCAATCAATGGCCAAAAGAACTTAAAGGACAAAGACAAACAAATTCCTAATGGATTAAGACTTGATTTCAAGTAATGGCCAAAAGAACTTAAAGAACAAAGGAAACCAATTCCTAATGGATTAAGACTTGCTTCCAATCAATGGCCAAAAGAACTTAAAGAACAAAGAGAAACTATTTCCTAATGGATTAAGACTTGCTTCCAATCAATGGCCAAAAGAACTTAAAGAACAAAGAGAAAACCAATTCCTAAAGGATTAAGAGTTGCTTCCAATCAATGGCCAAAAGAACTTAAAGAACAAAGACAAACTAATTCCTAATGGATTAAGACATGCATTTCCAATCAATGGCCAAAAGAACTTAAAGAACAAAGACAACCAATTCCTAATGGATTAAGACTTGTTTCCAATCAATGGCCAAAAGAACATAAAGAACAAAGGGAAACCAATTCCTTATGGATTAAGACATGTTTCCAATCAATGGCCAAAAGAACTTAAAGGACAAGGACAAACAAATTCCTAATGGATTAAGACTTGTCTCCAATCAATGGCCAAAAGAACTTAAAGAACAAAGGGAAACCAATTCCTATGGATTAAGACTTGTTTCCAATCAATGGCCAAAAGAACTTAAAGAACAAAGACAACCAATACCTAATGGATTAAGACATGCATCCAATCAATGGCCAAAAGAACTTAAAGAACAAAGGGAAACCATTTCCTTATGGATTAAGACTTGTTTCCAATCATGGGCCAAAAGAACTTAAAGGACAAAGTCAAACTAATTCCTAATGGATTAAGACATGCATCCAATCAATGGCCAAAAGAACTTAAAGAACAAAGAAACCAATTCCTTATGGATTAAGACTTGTTTCCAATCAATGGCCAAAAGAACTTAAAGAACAAAGACAAACCAATTCCTAATGGATTAAGACATGCATCCAATCAATGGCCAAAAGAACTTAAAGAACAAAGGAAACCAATTCCTTATGGATTAAGACTTGTTTCCAATCAATGGCCAAAAGAACTTAAAGACACAGACAGAAACTAATTCCTAATGGATTAAGACATGCATCCAATCAATGGCCAAAAGAACTTAAAGAACAAAGGAAACCAATTCCTAATGGATTAAGACTTGTTTCCAATCAATGGCCAAAAGAACTTAAAGGACAAAGAAACCAATTCCTAATGGATTAAGACTTGCATCCAATCAATGGCCAAAAGAACTTAAAGAACAAAGACAAACCAATTCCTTATGGATTAAGACTTGTTTCCAATCAATGGCCAAAAGAACTTAAAGAACAAAGAAACCAATTCCTAATGGATTAAGACTTGTTTCCAATCAATGGCCAAAAGAACTTAAAGAACAAAGAAACCAATTCCTAATGGATTAAGACTTGTTTCCAATCAATGGCCAAAAGAACTTAAAGAACAAAGGAAACCAATTCCTATGGATTAAGACTTGTTTCCAATCAATGGCCAAAAGAACTTAAAGAACAAAGACAAACCAATTCCTAATGGATTAAGACTTGTTTCCAATCAATGGCCAAAAGAACTTAAAGAACAAAGGAAACCAATTCCTAATGGATTAAGACATGTTTCCAATCAATGGCCAAAAGAACTTAAAGGACAAAGGAAACCAATTCCTAATGGATTAAGACTTGTTTCCAATCAATGGCCAAAAGAACTTAAAGAACAAAGACAAACCAATTCCTAATGGATTAAGACTTGTTTCCAATCAATGGCCAAAAGAACTTAAAGAACAAAGACAAACCAATTCCTAATGGATTAAGACTTGTTTCCAATCAATGGCCAAAAGAACTTAAAGAACAAAGGAAACCAATTCCTAATGGATTAAGACTTGTTTCCAATCAATGGCCAAAAGAACTTAAAGGAACAAACAAACCAATTCCTAATGGATTAAGACATGTTTCCAATCAATGGCCAAAAGAACTTAAAGAACAAAGGAAACCAATTCCTAATGGATTAAGACTTGTTCCAATCAATGGCCAAAAGAACTTAAAGAACAAAGAAAACAATTCCTAATGGATTAAGACCTGTTTCCAATCAATGGCCAAAAGAACTTAAAGGACAAAGACAAACTAATTCCTAATGGATTAAGACATGCATCCAATCAATGGCCAAAAGAACTTAAAGAACAAAGGAAACCAATTCCTAATGGATTAAGACTTGCATCCAATCAATGGCCAAAAGAACTTAAAGAACAAAGACAAACTAATTCCTAATGGATTAAGACATGCATCCCAATCAATGGCCAAAAGAACTTAAAGAACAAAGGAAACCAATTCCTATGGATTAAGACTTGTTTCCAATCAATGGCCAAAAGAACTTAAAGAACAAAGACAACCAATTCCTAATGGATTAAGACATGCATCCAATCAATGGCCAAAAGAACTTAAAGAACAAAGGGAAACCAATTCCTTATGGATTAAGACTTGTTTCCAATCAATGGCCAAAAGAACTTAAAGAACAAAAGGAAACCAATTCCTAATGGATTAAGACTTGCTTCCAATCAATGGCCAAAAGAACTTAAAGAACAAAGAGAAACTATTTCCTAATGGATTAAGACTTGCTTCCAATCAATGGCCAAAAGAACTTAAAGAACAAAGAGAAACCAATTCCTTATGGATTAAGACTTGTTTCCAATCAATGGCCAAAAGAACTTAAAGAACAAAGAGAAATCCAATTCCTATAGGATTAAGACATGTTTCCAATCAATGGCCAAAAGAACTTAAAGAACAAAGGGAAACCAATTCCTTATGGATTAAGACTTGTTTCCAATCAATGGCCAAAAGAACTTAAAGAACAAAGACAAACTAATTCCTAATGGATTAAGACATGTTTCCAATCAATGGCCAAAAGAGCTTAAAGAACAAAGGGAAACCAATTCCTTATGGATTAAGACTTGTTTCGGATCAATGGCCAAAAGAACTTAAACGACAAAGCCAAACCAATTCCTAATGGATTAAGACATGCATCCAATCAATGGCCAAAAGAACTTAAAGAACAAAGGGAAACCAATTCCTTATGGATTAAGACTTGTTTCCAATCAATGGCCAAAAGAACTTAAAGGACAAAGACAAACTAATTCCTAATGGATTAAGACTTGTTTCCAAACAATGGCCAAAAGAACTTAAAGTACAAAGACAACCAATTCCTAATGGATTAAGACTTGTTTCCAATCAATGGCCAAAAGAACTTAAAGAACAAACGGAAACCAATTCCTTATGGATTCAGACTTGTTTCCAATCAATGGCCAAAAGAACTTAAAGACAAAGCGAAACCAATTGCCTATGGATTAAGACTTGTTTCCAATCAATGGCCAAAAGAACTTAAAGGACAAAGACAAACGAATTCCTAATGGATGAAGACTTGATTCCAATCAATGGCCAAAAGAACTTAAAGAACAAAGAAAACTAATTCCTAATGGATTAAGACCAGTTCATCCAATCAATGGCCAAAAGAACTTAAAGAACAAAGGGAAACCAATTCCTTATGGATTAAGACTTGTTTCCAATCAATGGCCAAAAGAACTTAAAGGACAAAGACAAACTAATTCCTAACGGATTAAGACTTGCATCCAATCAATGGCCAAAAGAACTTAAAGAACAAAGGAAACCAATTCCTTATGGATTAAGACATGAATCCAATCAATGGCCAAAAGAACTTAAAGAACAAGAGGAAACCATTTCCTTATGGATTAAGACTTGTTTCCAATCAATGGCCAATAGAACTTAAAGAACAATAGGAATCCAATTCCTTATGGATCAAGAGTTGTTTCCAATCAATGGCCAAAAGAACGTAAAGAACAAAAGGAAACCAATTCCTAATGGATTAAGACATGCATCCAATCAATCGCCAAAAGAACTTAAAGAACAAAGGGAAACCAATTCCTAATGGATGAAGACTTGATTCCAATCAATGGCCAAAAGAACTTAAAGAACAAAGAAAACTAATTCCTAATGGATTAAGACTTGCTTCCAATCAATGGCCAAAAGAACTTAACGAACAAAGAGAAAACCAATTCCTAAAGGATTAAGAGTTGCTTCCAATCAATGGCCAAAAGAACATAAAGAACAAAGCGAAACCAATTCCTAATGAATTAAGACATGCATCCAATCAATGGCCAAAAGAACTTAAAGAACAAAGGGAAACCAATTCCTTATCGATTAAGACTTGTTTCCAACCAATGGCCAAAAGAACTTAAAGAACTAAGCGAAACCAATTCCTAATGAATTAAGACATGCATCCAATCAATGGCCAAAAGAACTTAAAGAACAAAGAAACCAATTCCTAATGGATTAAGACTTGTTCCAATCAATCAATGGCCAAAAGAACTTAAAGAACAAAGGAAACCAATTCCTAATGGATTAAGACTTGTTTCCAATCAATGGCCAAAAGAACTTAAAGAAAAAGAAACCAATTCCTAATGGATTAAGACTTGCATCCAATCAATCAATGGCCAAAAGAACTTAAAGAACAAAGACAAACCAATTCCTAATGGATTAAGACATGCATCCAATCCAATCAATGGCCAAAAGAACTTAAAGAACAAAGACAAACCAATTCCTAATGGATTAAGACTTGCATCCAATCAATGGCCAAAAGAACTTAAAGAACAAAGACAAACCAATTCCTAATGGATTAAGACTTGCATCCAATCAATGGCCAAAAGAACTTAAAGAACAAAGAAAACCAATTCCTTATGGATTAAGACTTGTTTCCAATCAATGGCCAAAAGAACTTAAAGAACAAAGGAAAACAATTCCTAATGGATTAAGACTTGTTTCCAATCAATGGCCAAAAGAACTTAAAGAACAAAGGAAACCAATTCCTAATGGATTAAGACTTGTTTCCAATCAATGGCCAAAAGAACTTAAAGAACAAAGACAAACCAATTCCTTATGGATTAAGACATTGTTTCCAATCAATGGCCAAAAGAACTTAAAGAACAAAGACAAACTAATCCTAATGGATTAAGACTTGTTTCCAATCAATGGCCAAAAGAACTTAAAGAACAAAGGAAACCAATTCCTAATGGATTAAGACTTGTTCCAATCAATGGCCAAAAGAACTTAAAGAACAAAGAAAACTAATTCCTATGGATTAAGACATGTTTCCAATCAATGGCCAAAAGAACTTAAAGAACAAAGGAAACCAATTCCTATGGATTAAGACTTGCATCCAATCAATGGCCAAAAGAACTTAAAGGACAAAGACAACCAATTCCTAATGGATTAAGACTTGCATCCAATCAATGGCCAAAAGAACTTAAAAAACAAAGAGAAACCAATTCCTTATGGATTAAGACTTGTTTCCAATCAATGGCCAAAAGAACTTAAACAACAAAGAGAAACCAATTCCTTATGGATTAAGACTTGTTTCCAATCAATGGCCAAAAGAACTTAAGGAACAAAGGCAAATTAATTCCTAATGGATTAAGACTTGTTTCCAATCAATGGCCAAAAGAACTTAAAGAACAAAGGGAAACCAATTCCTAATGGATTAAGACTTGCATCCAATCAATGGCCAAAAGAACTTAAAGAACAAAGGAAACCAATTCCTAATGGATTAAGACTTGTTTCCAATCAATGGCCAAAAGAACTTAAAGAACAAAGAAAACCAATTCCTAATGGATTAAGACATGCATCCAATCAATGGCCAAAAGAACTTAAAGGACAAAGACAAACGAATTCCTAATGGATGAAGACTTGATTCCAATCAATGGCCAAAAGCCAAAGAACTTAAAGACATGCACCAATCAGGCCAAAACTTAATTCCTTAAGACAAAGACCAAACTAATTCCTGGATTAAGACTTGCATCCAATCAATGGCCAAAAGAACTTAAAGAACAAAGGAAACCAATTCCTATGGATTAAGACTTGTTTCCAATCAATGGCCAA
>JAVHNN010000336.1:0-26611 GCA_031439585.1 Pterocarpus macrocarpus
AAAAGTGGCTCTGATACCATGTAAGAGTGTGTGAGCTTAGAGTGTGATGTATTATGATTGAGCTCAAAATGTATCTTACACATATGTGAGGTTTATATACGATGAATGAGACACAAGCTACTCGTAACAAACTCTAATTGATCCTAACGGATCGTAACTACCTGCTAACTGTCAATGTGTTTGGAATGAAAAAAAAAAAAATAGAAATGATTTGATTTACAAATCAAATCATATGTTTGGAATTGAAAAAAATAAGAAAGGAATTGATTTTCTAAATCCAATGGAATTCCATTCTTTTTATTTTGAAATTCTATCATTTTTATTAAGATTCGATGAAATTTGAATTGATTTTAAATTTAAATATTTAAAAAGTCTATTTTACTCATTTTAATTTTATAATACCTAATACAAATACTGCAGCAGAAACACCGCAAGCCAGCATGAAGATAAGTTCGTGATGCATCTCCATTGCTACAAACACAACCATGTGTCCTTGCACTTTCTCTTTAGTTTTCGAGTGTCATTTCGTTAATGAAATGCTGAGAGGGAGAGAAAAAGAGAGAGGGAGAGAGAGAGAGAGAGAAGGGGAAGTGTGAGCGAGTGTGCTGTGTGGTGTGTGCGTGTCAGAGAGAGAGAAAGAGAGAAAAGGAGGAGGAGAATGAAGGGGAAGGAGGAAGTGTGTGGTGTGTACGTGTCAGAGAGAGAAAGAGAAAAGGAAGAGGAGAGAGAAGAAAAAGGAGGGAGGAAGAAAGAGAGGGAGAGGGAAAAGGACAAGGAATGAAAAGGAAAATAATACATGAATAAAGATATAAAATAATAAAATTAAATTAAATTAATTTTAATTTTAATTAATTTTAAATATCATAATAAATTTTTAAATTATTTTAAATTTTATTTTTTTTATAATTTATTTCAAATATAATATTTAATTTATAAATCAATTCAATTTAATTTTATTTAAATTAAATCAAATTATTTATAATTCTTTTTTATTCCAAACACACTCTTAAAGTTCCCTAGCACCCATCAACTTGGATCTGGATTGACATTTTTTTTGGCTCACTACGTAATAAAGTTAGCCAGCCCCCTACTTTTCTGAACCGGCCTCGCAACCTATGGTAAGCCAACTGTTTTGACAGCTCGAAGCTGAGCTACCATTATCACCGCATGTTTATGTTTTTATTAGCGACTGGTCAACAAACAATTGCGCTTAGAAAATTTGTGCCCACTTCCTCCTCCGTACAGCACAATGAACCTGGTATGCCCTCACATTTGTCCACGTTGTAGAAACAGGAGTTGATATCTGTAGTGCCTGGAATATCCTCAGGACATATATTTTGTGTCCTGCTCCAACAGCATTAGGGAATTTTCGGCCATAGACATTTTGGAGAACAGTCGCCAGTGTCTCCAATAATTCAAAAAAAAGTCTCCGAGACCTTGTTGCTTTTTATTTTTATCTTTTTTATTTTTATTTTTTTAAGACAACACGGATAAAAGTATGGGCGAGAAATACAACACGACCCTCATAGAGGAATATAGTAAATTTAACAAATTATAAAATATGAAATAATTAATATATAACCTGAAAAATAAAAAATCAATATTAATATATTATCACAATAATTTTTTGTGGTGTTCTTTTATTAGATATTTTGTTTCTATAACATTATTTAATTATATATTACAATATTATTAAAATTATTTAGCTCATAATAATTATTTTCAAAATTATATATTTATTTCCAGATTATATATTAATATATAATTAGATAATAATAAAAAACCTACTTTACAGTAATAATGTGTTAAAATTAAATAATATTAGCATAGAAACATATGACTTAATTAGGACCAAAAATCAACTTTTTATAAGTTAATTTTAATCGTTATGAATATAATAAAATATTATATAATTATTTTGATATCCCATTCAAAGGATTGAACCACTTGCGCATGCCTAGATGCTCTGTTACCCAATACCACTTTCCTTTGTGACTTTGATGGCCTATCTGACTTCAATGCTAGCCGATGATTAATTTTGATCATCAAATCACCAAAGATTCTCCTCTCTCTATCTCTCTTGATACTACCCTTATTAGATATTCCATTTAGAATGTCCTGATGCAAGAGCAGAAAATATTGTTACTATCTGGTCAACGGTGATGCCCAACTTCATTTTTCTCACTTTTGCGTCCAAATACACTTTATTGTTAAGAGCGCTTCATGGCATCCCTTTAAGGTTTAAATTGTATCATTTTCTTTTACTACATGGGATCATTTTTATATGCTTCACTCACAACTCACTAGAAAGACAAGTACTGCTACACTAAATCTAAGCACAAAATAAAAATGGGGAAGGGACTAGGTGAAATCAGTTATAACTAAGTATAATTAGTAGCAAAATAAATGTGTAATAATGTCAAGCCATGACCTTTATTTATAAGACCAAAATACATAAATACTCGTAATCGGTTGACCTATGCAGGGGACCTAAAACAACTGGAATATAGAAAGGAAGAAGCACTATAGCAAAATTGTTTTTTCTAGCTAGTCAATTGATTAATATTTTCACACTGATTGAGCTTGATGAAGGGGCTGGGTCAGCTTCACAGATGCAGTAATTTGAAGGAGTGATTGGTTTAGCCAGGTAGGTGGGTTTGTCATCCCCTGCCATGATCACAAGTATCTTGGGCTCAATGTCAATCTCTACCTTATTGGGCATTGCCTGTTTGGTGTCTTCACCTTCGGCTGAGGACTGTGAAGTATGCTTTCTGTGGGAGCAAACAAGGATCACCAATGCCACAGAAATCAGAACAAGCAGCAGAGCTAAGCCTCGAAAGAGGCAAGGAATTGGAGACCTCCATATCCTAATCCCACTGGTTGCTGATGCACTGTTTATTGGCCTCTTCTTTCTTCAAGGTTTCTCTATATGGGTGGTGTTGGTGCAATTGCATTGACATGAAGCGAGGTGGTGGTGCTACAATTTATAGTAAAATTGGCACATTTTGATTTACAGAAGTACCCTTTTGGCATTGAGGAAGATTCCTTTTTATGCTTAGCCAGATGCTTCATGCGGATGTCAAAAGTGCGAAATATATTCATGATTTCCGGTCTCAAAAAGTTATAAAATGATATAAGCACCATGAAATCGTATTATTGCTACTCCTGTTTACTAAAATGAAAAGATTTTTAAAATTTGTTTCATTTAGCTAGATCGAAAAGTTTGATTTTTTTTGCCTTCATAATTTCTTTTTCCTAGTTTCGGGTTTACCAAACAACATGCAGGCCTATAATTTTTGGTTAAAAACTGATCTGATGCAAAAAGCTAACAACTTCTCTAGCCAAAATATGGGAAGATGCATAAGAAAAACAATCTCATCTATAGGAGTAAGGTGATTGGGAATGGTAGATATCAACCTTCCCTATATTTGTTCCCCCTTAGTATATGAACAGGGTATCTTTCTTGCCTAACTCCTGCGGTTTGTAATTTGCCTGACGATGAAAAATCTTGAGAGGAAAGCAAAATATCTTTCGATTGTGTACGTAGCTTACAAAATATTTATTCCTCTTTTTCTCATCCATATGACCATAAGCAGTTGCTGCAATCTCTAGCACCATGTGATCTATGTACCACCTATTCATCGTTTTGGTGGTATTCTAGAGGCGGTATGTTAAGTAATATACTCAAGAAAAAATAGGAATTGGTAGGCTAATGCTACTATACTATTATATGGAAAATAAAGTAGGAAGAGAAAGGTATTTGGAGCTAATTTACTTTCTTTGTTATTGTTTTTCACTTGCTTTCCTTGCTTCACAAATACATCTATTTATAGGTGAAGAATAACTAATGTAACTCTGTTACACTCATCCACTTACGGTATAGTCATCACTATTAAACCTCACCTACATTTATGAAATAATAAACTCGAGTAACATAACTTAGACATTTGTTACAAGTAACAACACATTACTCATTAACATACTCCCCCTTAATATGTTGTTCCTTGACACCCAATGCTTCTCTAAGCTGTTGAAATCTTGCTCTTGGCAGTGCTTTGGTAAAAATGTCAGCTAATTGCTCTTTTGAACAACAAAACACTAGTTGTACCTCTCCTTCTTCAATCACCTCTCTGATGAAATGATGCTTTATGTTGATATGTCTGTCTCGGCTATGAAAGACTGGATTCTTTGCCATAGCAATGGCTGATTTGTTGTCACAATGAAGTTGTGTACTATTCTCTTGCTTCTCTCCAATGTCTTCCATAATTTTTCTCAACCAAAGTGTTTGTTGTGTTGCCAACCCAGCTGCTAAATATTCTGCTTCAGCTGAAGATTGTGCCACTGTTTCTTGCTTTTTGAACACCAAGAAACTGACTGGAACCAAGAGAAAACACATAGCCTGAAGTACTCTTCATATCATCAACACTTCCTGCCTAATCACTATCACAATGGTCTTTCAATTTCAACTCTAAATTTTTCTCAAATCTGATCCCATATTCCATGGTGCCCATAACATACCTTAACACTCTTTTTGCTGCTCCAAGATGTAAATGGCTTGGTTTACTCATGAATCTTGAGAGTAAACTAGCAGCATACATTAAATCAGGCCTTGTAGCTGTGAGATAAAACAAACTTCCAATCAAGCTTCTATACACACTTGCATCTACTAATCTTCCACCATCTTCTCTTTTAAACTTTTCGTTCACCACCAAAGGAGTATCAACAGGCTTGCACCCAAGCATACCAAACTTCTTCAAAATATTTTTAGCATATTTCTTTTGACAAATAAAAACTCCATAATCATCTTGATAAATCTCAATACCAAGAAAATAATGTAGCAATCCAAGATCACTCATCTCATATTTTTTCATCATGTCCTTTTTAAAATCTTCAATCACTTCTTTGTTGTTACCGGTGTAAACCAAATCATCAACATAAGGTGCAACAATAAGGATATTAGCCTTACCTTGATGCTTGACATATAAAGTAGGCTCACTTTTGCTTCTTTGAAATCCTTTCTCCATGAAGTAGTTGTCAATCTCACTGCACTCATGCTCTAGGGGCTTGTTTTAACCCATAGAGAGCTTTCTTCAATCTATACACCTTCTCTTCTTGGCCTTTAATCACAAAGCCTTGAGGTTGCTGCACATAGACTTCTTCCTTCAATTCTCCATTCAAGAATGCTGATTTCACATCAAGTTGGTATAAGTTCCAGCCTTTTTGGCTGCCAATGCAATAATTGCTCTAATGGTGTCTAATCGAGCAACGGGTGCAAAAGTCTCATTGTAGTCAATTCTAGGCTGCTGTGCATATCCTTTCACCACCAATCTAGCCTTGGTTCTTTGGATAGAACCATCCGAGTTATACTTCACCTTGTACAATCGACTTCATGCCAATTGTTTCTTTGTTATTTGGCTTTTCAACTAACTGCCATGTCCTGTTCTTTTCAATTGCATCAATCTCTTCTTGCATAGCATTCCTCCAAGCATCTTCTTTGATTGCTTCCTCAAAACTTTTTGGTTCTACCACACAATAATTGCATCTAGCATAGATATCACTCAAACTCTTCATTTTTATTGGAGTTGAGCTTGGAGATGATGAGATAGAGCTTGGTGTTGAGGAAGAACTTCGTGAGGATGGAGAACTTGTTGTAGAAGGGGTTGATTGCTCATTTTCAGCTACTGGATTTTGTTGCAAAATTGGAAATGAGACTGTTTTGTGCTCAACCTTCTTTTCTTGCCAATTCCAAGAAGCCTTCTCATCGAATACAACATCACGGCTAATGATCACCTTCATGGTTTTCAAATTGTAAAGTCTATAGCCCTTTGACAAAGAACTATAGCCAATGAAGATGCATTTCTCACTTGTTTCTTCAAGTTTTGTCCTCTTCTCTTTTGGAACTTGAGCATAGCAAACACATCCAAAAACTTTAAGATGGTTCCATCAAGGTTTCCTGCCACTCCAAGCTTCAAATGGAGTCTTGTTCCATATGGCTCTTGTCGGACATCTATTCAACAACTACACTGCCGTGTTAACAGCCTCGGGCCAAAATTCTTTTGGCATCCCTTCTCGAACAACATGGACTTGGCCATCTCCATCACAGTTTGATTTTTTCTTTCTGATACACCATTTTGTTGAGGTGTATAACCAACAGTCAGCTGTCTCTCTGCTCCTTCATCTTCACAAAATTTGTCAAATTCATTGGAGGTGTACTCCTTCCCCCTGTCACTTCTCAAAGTTTTTATGAACCTGCCACTTTTCTTCTCAATAAATGCTTTAAACTTCTTAAATATTACAAAGGCTTCTGATTTTTGTCTCATAAAATACACCCATGTCATACGAGTCAAATCATCTATGAATAAAATGAAATACCTATTTTTACCATGAGACAAAGTATTCATAGGTCCACACACATCAGTGTGTACCAACTCCAACACTTCTTTGGCTCTCCATGCTCCTTCTTTTGGGAATGGCTGGCGATGGTGCTGCCAAGTATACATCCTTCACATACACTGGATTTTTCTTCTATTAATGGTAACCCATACACCATATTCTTCTGAGAAAGCAACTTGATACTATTATAGTTCAAGTGCCCAAGTCTTTTGTGCCACAAACTAGAGTCATCTGCTTCTCTGGACATCATGATGAAATTCTTCTCATACTTGAAAAAGAGTGGAAAACTTCTATTATTGGTCATTTTCACAGCAGCAGCAAGTTTACCTTTGGAGTAAAAAATTTTGCATTCTCGATTCTCAAATTTAAGAGAATAACCATGCTCCAAAAGTTGTCCAATGCTAAGCAAGTTTTCATCTAATGCCGGAACATAAAGAGTATCATGAATAGTTTTGTTACCTTGCTTCGTTGCTACTCCAATGCTGCCTTTGCCTTTAACTTCAACATATTCTCCGTTGCCCAATTTAACTTTTGAGCCAAATGAAGAATCCATGTTAAGAAAGATGTCTTTGTCTCCTGTCATATGATTACTGCAGCCACTATCCAGTACCACATATTTTTCCCTTCTTCAGATGCCTCTTGACAAGTAAAGAAGAGGTTTCCATCTTTATTTTCAGCTTCAGAATGTCTTTGCCATCAAGCTGTCTTTGGTTGCGACGGCAGATCTTTTACAAATGGCCAAACTTCTTGCAAGTGTAACACTGAGGCTTGCCTTTGCTCCAACATTCTTTCTCATCATAGTTATTCTTTTGACAAATGCCACACCATTTATTTACTCCACCATCATTTCCTCTTCCACCGAAGTTGCCTCTTCCTCCTCTTCCACGAGAGTTTCTTCCTCTTCCTCGACCTCTACCAAATCTGCCACCTTTAGAAGACTCAAATCTATTTTGGCTTGAAGCTTTATTCTCAACATTTTTGGGGTCAATGGTGAGCTTAGATTGAAATGCGCTTTCAACTGATTTTTCAATGCGTCGTAACAATCTTTGCTCATAGGATCTCAATGAACCCATCAAACCTTGAATTGTCATGGTTGACAAGTCCTTTGTTTCTTCAATAACAGCCACCATTGGGTCAAATTTTTCTGTCAGGCTAATCAAAATTTTATCCACAACTCTACAATCATCGATTGTATCTCCATGAGACTTCATTTGATTCACCAACTCTGACAATCTATTATGGTACTCATTCAAGCTTTCATTTTCTTTCATTCTTTCATTCTCAAAATCTCTTTTAAAAGATTGAAGTTTAATGGTTCTCACCTTGGAAACTCCTTCAAATTCTTGTTGTAGAATACCCCATGCCTCCTTGGCTGTCTTTGCCCTCATGATCCTTGGAAATATGGCAAAAGAGACTCCTCTTTGAATCATCCCAAGAACTCCAGCATCTACAATCTTCTTTTTCTTTAATTCTTCACTTTCTGCTGCAATAGGTTCTACTTTTGGTTGTGCATTGTCCATCTTGATTAGATCTAAGACATCCAAGGAAGTGAACAATGTCTCCATTTTCACAGCCCAAAAATCATAATTTTCTCCTTCAAACAAAGGAACTTGGACATTACTATAGATTGTGTTGAACGTTGATGAGGTGCTTGTGGAAGCCATGATTCTTTAATTTTTTTGTTGCAAGGATCTGAAGCACTGATACCACTTTGTTGGTGGTATTCTAGAGGCGGTATGTTAAGTTATACACTCAAGAAAAAATAGGAATTGGTAGGTTAATGCTACTACACTATTATATGGAAAATAAAGTAGGAAGAGAAAGGTATTTGGAACTAATTTACTTTCTTTGTTATTGTTTCTCACTTGCTTTCCTTGCTTCACAAATACATCTATTTATAAGTGAAGAATAACTAATGTAACTCTGTTACACTCATCCACTTACGGTATAGTCATCAGTATTAAACTTCACCTACATTTATGAAATAATAAACTCCAGTAACATAACTTGACATTTGTTACAAGTAACAACACATTACTCATTAACAATCAGTCACAATCCCAATTTTAGACGTTAAAGTACTTATGAATTATGATCCCTTAAAGATTAATCAAGACACGTAGTTAAGGCAACGGTGTTTCAATTTTGTGAACAGAACAATCTTTCTTTTGGGTACCACGTGAATAAATACTCAAACAAAGTTGAAGTAATGTTACACAATTAAAATTATTTGTTAGAATTGTTGTCAAAATTTGTAAATGTTTGAAAAGAATAATTAAATAAGTGACATAAGTGAGATCATTCATCTATTCAGAGGTTAAAATAAAAGTCTTATCATTCCGTTGAAATTTTTACAGCAAAGTCCTCAGCGTAGTGTTTTCCAGAGTTATGCAGCTATGCAGTGTCGGCTTCCAATCTGCCAGTTACAAAATTGACGTAAACAAGATGTGTTTATATGACGTTTGTGTGCGTTTTTGCATGGCTTAATGTTTGCAGTAAAACGAAAATGACGATTCAAGAATTTGATAAATGCAATGGCCATGAAGTGGTACAACTCCTAGCAATTTTCTGTCCCTACCTAGAAGTTGAGCATAGGGAAAATGAATTTAAGCATAAAGATAGTAAAACGAGTTAAACCAGATAAATTAACCCATTTAATCTATCTAAAATAGTGATTGGGCTGGATTTTGTAGCCTATTTTTCTAATGAAGTTATTTTGGCGAGGCAGGTTACAAGTCATTCATTTTTCTTGAAAAAAGTTTGTGTCTTATTTTGTTGCAACTTGCAAGTGTCCTAACCCGCGAAATGGCTCGTTAATCCATTAGCTTATTTTTTGTTTAGTTAAATTAGTCTGTTTGTTTCTAAATTTTTTGAGAAAATTTAAATAGATTTTTATACTATACAAGTTTGTAATTGCCTCCTTGTATTTTCAAAACGTTTGTAAATTCTTAGACAAAAATATTTATTAAAAATCTGTCAATAAAAATAAAATATTCTTAGATACTAATTCAACAAGTATATATAACATATAGAATGATATTTTAAAATATTTTATTTTTATTCATAAAATTTTTACAAATATTTATATTCAGAGACTCAATTACAAATATTTTATAAATTCAAAAAATTGATTACAAATTTTTAAATTATAAGAATCTAGTTAAACTTTTTTAAAAAATTGAGGGACTAACAAATCTATTTAACCTTTTTATTTTTGAGACATTAAACTACCAAACTGCCATCCCACCACAAAGCAGGATTGGTTAACAACTTTAGCACATTTAACACATTTAATTTTATAAAATAAGTCAACCCACCCCATTTTTAAACTAACTCGCAATGAGACAGGGCAAGTTAACAAGTTTGTCATCTTTAGTAAAATAAATAATCAGAAGAGTTAGTTTTGAGAAACAGAAATACTTAAATAATTAAAAATAATTAGATAAAATTCATTTAGAAAAAGGCATTATTAAATTTCACTTAATAAGAAAAAAAAGTAAATTCATAAATAAATATTATTTATTAATGAGTGGTTATTTATTTTCAATGAATAGTTAGCAGTTATAAATAAATTTATACATTAAATATATAAATTTAGAAAAAAAAAAGTTGTGAGTGGTTATTGCTTTTTTAGTGGCTATTTGTCTCCATGGAGTGGCTTAAAATTATAAATGAAAGGCTACATAAAACTCATGAAATTTAGGATAAATTTACGAATGACTATTATATTTTTTACGTGATTATTTGCTCTCAAGTTAATAAAAAACAATTATAAATAAAATTCTATAATAAATTCAGGAATTTCGATTAAGTCTATGCAGTGATTATTACTTGTTATTGAGTGGTTTGTAATGATAGATGAGGTAATGCATAAAATTATTATTTTTTGTAACTTATAATTTATTTCAATCAAGTGGCTAACGATTTTAATTATATGAAATTTTTTATTTTATTACTAAAATGTTTGTAAATAACTATTGATTTTTATTGAGTGGTGGTTAGTTTTTAGTGAGTAGCTAGTAGAAATAAATTACATTTTTTTTTTTGTAGTTGAGATATATGAATTTATAAAAAAGTTTGCAAAAGACTATTATTTTATAATGTATGGTTATTTAATTACGGTTGAGCGGTTGTTATAACTTTTATTATTAAAGATATTTTAGTCTATTATGTAAAATATTGTGACCCTTCTCTCTAAATAAACTTTATATGTAATCATTCTTAATAATTTAAACAAATGATATCCCTTAAATTAAATATTTCTTCTTAGCTTTCCGTCATATATCCTATTATATTTGATGGTATTTAATTCTGTGTGTTAACTTGGAGAAATGCTTTTATGAATTGCCTTATCAATGATAATTATTATAATTATATATAATTAATATAATGTCAAAACAAAAATAAATGACAATGTGAAAAAAAAAGTTATATTAAAATTACATTTAATCTAAAATAATAGCTGTAGTTGTATGTAGTGAAGTCGTAATAAATAATATAGTAATAAGTATGAATGATATGATAAAATCTGTTTAAACAGACACATATGGGAATTATTCACACTAGGATCGAGTATGAGGATAGAATTAATAAGTCAAATATCATTCTCATATACATAATGTGATTATCAAACTCTCATAATTTTAATTTTTCAAAACAAAAAAGATACTAAAAAGATCATCAAACTATATCATCATTGTTGCTAACATACATTTATCCGTAACTTGAAACATGAATAATAAGTTGTCATTTTTAATTATAATAGATAATGATCGATTTGAGACAATTTTATCACTAAAGTGGATTCTAGCTACGTGGATGAACTTTATTCTACAAGGTGTCACTTTGTCATTGTCGAGATAGTTTTCTACAGTGCTTATCGCTTATCACATATTAAGGCTTACTTATTTTTACCAAATTATCATTCGAATAACTATAATCTTACAAAATAATTATCTCTCTTCTCTCTGAAAATGCAACTAATGACAAATTAACCTTTTGCATCAAAATAATCAAATTATACTTATTTTGTTCCAATTTATTCAATGAAGTGAGATTAAAAAATCTATTAAGTCTTTTTATAACAATATAATCAACCTCTCAAATATAATAATAGTATTTTAATCTAGCTTGGATTATTATTATATAGATCATATTATTAAAATATTTTCAACGTGATTTTTCTTATAGTAAAATAAGAATAAGAAGTGATTATTCTGAATAAAACTTATGTAATTCAAATGTAAATTTGATTAAAGAATAGATGAATACATATTTTTATTTTAAAAAAATAATGAAGAAATGTAAATTACAAATATAGAATGCACTATCAAAAAAAATAAAAAATACAAATGAAGAATGATTCGATATCTACATGATGATGATTGACTTGTGTCTCCAAATCCCCATCTTCGTCCAACTCTTCACTTCTTCATTTTCAAAAAATCGAGTAATGGTTTTTCGGGACTGGTATCAACTTCACAATCCAACCAATTGGCCAAGAGAAAGCAGCAAGAATAATGCAAATAGCCCATTGCCCCCAATTTAGCCTCTCTGTATCAGCAAACTTCTTGAGAAACTCAACCATCACAACCTGAAGGACTATTGTCACACCAATAATCCCCAAGAACAACTTGCTCCTGTGTATGCCCTTGAAAACATTCCTCTTCTCCAGCTTCCTTGCATTGAACTCATTGAAAACTTGGCAAAGAACAAATGTGTTGAAAATCAATGTGTCATTCACCCCTGATGTCACACCGAAGATAGACTCACCTTTGAATTGAAGGGTCAGCAAAACTGCTAGCTGGTACACAGCTTGGGCTAATAGATTCCTCCACATGATGTTAGTGATAAGGGGTTTGGTTCTGCCAACTGGTGGCTTGTCCATCAACTCCATGGTAGGCTTCTCTGTTGCAAGAGCCAAAGCACCCAATGTGTCCATGATCAAGTTCACCCATAATAGTTGCACTGCTGTGAGTGGGACTTCCCCTGCTGACACGGCTGCCACAAAGTTGATTGCAAGTGCTGCAACATTCACTGTCAATTGAAATTGGATGAACTTCTGGATGTTGTTGTAAACACATCTTCCCCACCTCAAGACTGTGACTACAGATGCAAAATTGTCATCCAATATGACAATATCTGAGCTCTCCTTGGCCACTTCAGTGCCTTGAATCCCCATAGAAAGTCCAATGTCAGCTTCCTTGAGTGCTGGGGCATCATTTGTGCCATCCCCAGTGACGGCAACTACATGGCCCTTCTGTTTGAGGCACTGAACCATTAGAAGCTTGTCGAATGGAGAGGATCTTGCCATCACACAGATTTTGTCCACTTTCTCCAATCTTTTTTCATGCGTGTAGTTGCGAAATTCCTCTCCTTCCACCACTGCCCCATCGGTGTCCTGATTAGGCCTAAGTATGCCACATTCAGTTGCTATAGCTTTTGCTGTGAAAACATTGTCACCTGTGATCATTTTGACATTTACTCCGGCATGTTGGCAAGCTTCCACAGCATTCTTCACCCCCGGACGGCATGGATCTTTAATTCCCACAAGTCCTAACAGTGTTAGACCAGTATCTTTTATCATAGTGTTGCGTTCTCCATCTTCAAGCTCTTCTTCTGAAACTTCCACATGAGCAAAAGCAATACAACGAAGACTACTACCCGCCATACCTTGAATAATGTGCTCAAATTTCAGCATACTATCGCTGTCAAGCTCTTTAACAATGCCAGAAGCATCATAGTATCTTGAACACATTTTCAGCACCATCTCAGCAGCTCCTTTCCAGTGTGCATTAACTGTGTTGTCTGCATTTCTTCTCAACAAAACCCCGCTCCTTGTCTTCTTTGAGTTGAAGGTCTCAACCTGAAGGATGGAGCAGCTTTTTGTCAAATGCTCCATCTCCATGTTCAATTCCAACACAGCCCAAGAGAGGATTGCTTTTTCTGGGGGGCTACCTGAAAACTCAAAGTCAGAACCTGATTTGGACTTGTGCACGCTGCCAGTTGTGTTGAGAGCCACTCCTTCTAGAATCAATTGCAGAACAGATGGAGCAACTGACGAGTAGGCACGCTCCAACACAGGTTCTAGGTCCAACCAAAACGTGGTCACTTTCATCTGGTTGAGTGTGAGTGTGCCTGTCTTGTCTGTACAAATAGTAGTGGCAGAACCCATGGTCTCACATGCTGAGAGCTTCCGCACCATTACTTGATCAACCATCATTTTCTTCATTGAATAAGTCAGAGTCAGTGTCACTGCTAGTGGCAGCACTTCCGGTATAGCAACAACAACAATGGTGACAGCATCAGAAACAATTGCCACAACGGCATTCGTTACTTCACCAAACCTGGTCTTTCTTCCATTGAACTCTCTGACCGAATCAGAAACAGTTTCCACAACGGCATTCATTACATCACCAAACTCGGTCGTGCTTCCAATGAACACTCTGTCCCCATTCTCATCCTTTGTGTTCCCTGTGAAGTAACGGATCAGCGAAACAACAAGGACAAGAAAAGCCGCGGCCAAACCAACCTTCCCAATGGATGATGTGAGCTTGTTAAGCTGTGCTTGCAAAGGGGTTTGCTTGTCAATATCGCGGCTAATCGAACTCATCATTTGTCCCCATGTGGTGTTCATGCCAACCGACGTAACAAGCATCTTGGCATACCCATCAACCACCTTTGTGCCAGAGAACAAGAATGGATGGTGGTTCCTGCTAACCTCAACATGATCACTCTCCCCTGTCATGCTTGACTCATCCACTCTCAGTGAATGTCCATCTATGAATAACCCATCTGCAGGGACTTGATCACCAATCTTCAAGCAAACCACATCACCAACAATGATCTCAAAGATAGAAATATGTTGGCGCCTCCCGCTTCTCACCACGTCAATTTGTATATCATTGCTCACTTGAGATAACTTGTCAAATTGTCTGTTCTGCCTATAGTTGCTTATAGAAGACATAGAAATGACAATGAATACGGCTAAAAAGATGCTTCCACCTTCATACCAACCTTCTTTGAGGCCATGCTCTTTAATGCCGAAGCCTAGAGAAAGTGCTGCACAAGCCAAATGGATGAGAATGGAGACATCCTTGAAGGCTACTACAACGAAATGAAAGAAGCTTTTGGAAGGGGGTTTGTGGTAAGTGTTGGAACCAAACATTTGATGTCGGCGTGTAATGTCTTCTGCATCGTCACCTTTGATGCCATGTTCAGTGTCGGTTTCGAGGGATGTGGCCACGCCTTCGACGCCACCATGTTTCTTAAGGCTTTCGAGGTCTTTTTCTTTGACAATCTCGGTGAGACTAGTTTGATCAATGGTAAAGGGTTGTTTTGGATCCAAATCAACCGCGGTGAAAGATGGAGAAGGCGGGGTTCTCGGTTTCTTTGTGTTGGTTTTGTTGAGAGTGAAGTGTGACACGAGGGCTCGAGAACAATAGATGATCGTGAAGGCAGAGTGCCACTTTCTTTTGGGTGCACTAATATTGTTGTTTGGGGCATTGTATGGTGCCTCAATGCGGTCTAAGTTCGCGAGGATGCTCATTGACATGGCTTCAACAATAAAGTAACAAATTACAGTCAACGAAATTCAAAAAGAAGATAAGCAAAATAAACAAACTGTATGCAGAAGGCTGGGAATTGAAGGGTTGAAACTATCTCTTACAACAAATTGATTTTGCTTTGGAACGAAGATTGAGCTGCAATGGCCAGTGCTGCGTACGTCGAGCTGGCGTAATGTAAATACCTCCAGATATTGGATCGTAAACACTTTGGGATTTGCTTATATCATTTGTAACATACAAACCATATCTATATATAGAGGCATACTACGCGTCGAGATTCCTTCATTGTGAATACTTCTTGGGGACTACGTTTGGGATTCCTTACACTCATGAGTAATGAGTTGAGTTATTTAAATGAGAAAAAGGATCTTTTCTTAGAAAGGTATATCGTATGAGTTTCCAGCTTTTAGGTACGTAAGAATGAAGGAGGATTGGAGATATCACGTGGAAAGTTGAAGGCACCAGTAAATTACGAGGAAATAGAGGAAGTGTGTTTTTCCGGCAGTTTGAGCATAGTCAACAAGGATTGCCAAAGAGCACACTCGCGTTCTTTTCTTTACGCACAGACACAACAATAGAAACACAAATACGTCGGTGGCCTTGGAGACACATGGATGCCGTGACAATTAATAATATCACAGTTTTTTAGATGTGAACCACTATTAAGTCGTAGCTCCTATCTAAAATATTATAATATTATTAATTATGAACATAATGATACTTTATAATTATTCAAATATTTCTCATAATAAAAGAGTACTAATACTCTGTTGTATTTACACTTCAAAATCACATTTATTACACTAAAAATGCATTGTCACAAGAATTAATAATAAGAAAAGTTATTTCATTCCTTTCCCGTATATACCCGACACTATTCTTCCTATCTCTCTTCGCTTCAGTTTCCATTTCATTTTTTCTTTTTCTTTCATAATTTTTTTTCCAACTTTATGTGTCGGTGTTTATGGTGTCTATGCTTGGTAGTGGTATAAATAACAACCCTCTTAATAATAACCACAAAACAGAATTATTAAATTATGAATGGAACATAATATAATTTTGTTTCATTGTGAATCGTAAATTGTCTCTTAATTAATAAGTATTCAAAAAGAAATGAATCAAATAGGATAAATAATGTGGCTAAGGCATTACCGTGATCTATCTATATATCAATATTCAGGTTTGTGTTTAACGAAGAACTTATCAACGACTGAATTTGTTGTAAAACAAATAGTACAAAGACTCCACCTTAAAGACCTGAATTCATTTGAGTTTTAACTATAGCAATCTGAAGCTAATGATTACGTCAAGACTTACGTTTAAAATTCGGCAACTTTTCTTTTTGGCGAAAGAATAATATAGTTTTGCTGTGCTGCGATACTTCTTAGAAACAAGGAAAGAAGGTGAAAAGAAAAAAAAAATGTATATCCCATGCATATGTGGTAAGACACTCTTAGAATTGAGTGAATTTAACTCAATCTAAAATGTTAACTTATAGAAGATGATTGTCCAAACTCTTACAAAAGTTATCTTGATAATATCCTTGATGGATATGAGACTTTAACAAATATTATTATCAGATGGGATTTATGTGCAAAGAAATGGAAAATTGATATACATGATTAGAGAATTAAATGACATTATCATTTAGTACTTGCAATCACCCGATTTCCTTATCATGACTATTTTGCATGCAAATCCCCTGTGATAATGGATGTCCCAAAATCTATGTCTAAACAACAAAACTCCTTTAATAAATGGTTGAAATCTTTATTTGAGAACTAGCGTAAAACCTCAAATTGGTACTCAAAAGAACTGTGGGACATCAATTTAGCCATGGCATCAATTTACTCCCCTAAATAATGTTAACTTCTGTGAAGAAAATGTCAACTGATATTTGTCATATTATGTGAAGATATGACATATCATTTATTGAGATGATCCCAATATTGTTCCTCATAAGAGTTGCATGATATTAAGTTGGTGTTTGAAAGACTCATTGTCATTGTTTCTGAAGACTAAATCGACATCTTACAACACTTTACAAGACCAATTTGGGGCCCATTATAGTAGATAATGTGTCTTATTATTATATAATATGACATATCATCATATAATGCGACATATCATCTACATTTAGCCTACTTTTTCATTATTAAATTAAAGATGATTCATATGATTTTTCGGCTTTTAGTTACGTATGAACCTATGAAGATGGGAATAAGATCATGGTTCTTTATTTAGTTGCAACTTCCCGGACAGTTGGAGGTTGCTTATTTATGTAGACATTAGAGAAATGTTAAGTGAAATTATTTTATTTGGGGATATTATGTTGGCTCATCTTTCATCTATTATTGGAATTGATAAAAATATAAAATAAAAAATCTCATTATTTTTAATAATAGACAGATGGATGAGTCAATAGCAATGTCCTCGAGATAAAATGAGTTCACCTAACATTTCTTTCATCAGAGAAAATATGTAATGTCTTTTTTTCTTTTCTTTTTCTTTTAACCATAGTCAACCTCAAAGATTCTGAAGAGACCGACCATCCACGACTAACGTGTTTCTTCTTTGTTAGATAGATTGTTGGGCATAAATATGAATTCTAATATCTCCTAACCACGCTCTCTCAATAAAAAATGAGTTCAATCAGCTTTATTAATTGGAAATAGCTTTACTTATTTTTCAGTTCCACAAACAGTTGTGTCTAAACATATGTTGGTAGACGTGTCTACACAAACTTTTTCTTATTCTTAACCGACTAATTGTGAATTGATAAGTTGTCTCTTCACCATCAAGTGAAGAAAAAGGAATGTATAAAATAAATAATGTGGCAGAGGCTTTAATGTGATCTTTTATATCAATATAATTATCTCAGAGTTTAATTTGTGATTGACGAAGGAATTCATCTATAACTGAAATTGCTGTAAAACAAAGTAGAAGAAAGATCTGTCACCTAAAAGAAGCCCTGAATTTACATTTAACTATAGCTATAAAACAATCTGAAGCTTAATTAATTTGTCGAAGACTTAAGTTTAAAATTTGGCAACTTTTTCGTCCGGGGCAAAAGAAGGAATTTAATTTTGTTGTTGCTACATGGTGACTTTCGTAAAGTCTCGAGTGTTAAGAAGAAAACCTATCAATCCACACGCATACGTGGCAAACAGGAACGAAGAGCAACAATCAACCTGATGATTACATGACTTTTTGAATGGTCGAAACTGTCACATTATTTGAGAACTTAAAAATGCCCACATACTTCCAGCACAATTAGCACAGGAAGATGATAGAAGATAAGAGAGTTATAAATCCTCACCCATCTCTACTGTCATTACTCTCAAGTCTCTCAAAGCTTAAATTTGATGAAGAGTTTTCATGTAAGTTTCAAGGTCGCTAATGTACAACGTTTACTAACTCCTGAAAACGTCACATACATCTCTTATTATTATTATCATTATTATTATTTTTGACGTGATTCTTTCTTCATATTTATGTCCTAAAATTTCCTGCAAAAGTCAACACATGTTTAATGAAGGGGTATTTACTATCGAATCACCTAGGAATCCAAAATTTCCAAAATAAATTAATAAATATAAAGATTGGATTAGTTTGGCACTAAATAGCCATATCACTTTACATTAAATTCAAACTAAACTAATTATTATTGATTATATTTATTCTCAAAATTAGGATACTTTTTAACTCAAGAGCTCAAACATTAAAGTTCAGTCACCAATTATATTTTTACCAATTTATTTTTAAGATTTCAAAAATTTGTACTTTGCAACTTTAGTAATTAAAATCAATCTTATTTTTATTTTTAATTTTTCATTTATTTATGACATTTACTTATTCATGATATTATAAATCAGATTATAATCAAATTTTACATTATTAATAATTGTCATAAGAATAAAACCATATAAAAAGTTATATAAATTCTATATTTTTTTTTAACTTTAATATATAACTATAAAAGTAGGATCAAACAAACTCAATCAAACCCATTTGTTTAGTTCGATTTATTAGAAAAAAATTGTAAGAAGTCAAACCCTACAAATTAATCTTTATTAAATTTAATTGGTTTATAAATTTTTTTCTACAAATTCGAACATAAATTAATTCAATTTATAAAAAGAGAAATTATATTTATACACATTTCTACCACTTTGTCTAAACATGGTTGAAAATGAAGTAATTTGATCATATCCAATATGCGTATATGACGTAGGCGTATGATTAACATGCTCAGAATATCGCATCATATAATATACTAATAAAATTTGATAATGTGCACCATACAAAAGAATTAATAATCACAAAAAAATCCGTGGCATTAATTGATGAGATAGACTAATTTATTGATACCTGGTAATGATGTTATTGTGTACACCTGAAGGAAAGCTTTCCTGTCCTTTTCTCCTGTCTTCTTTTCCGTCTTTCCAATTTAATAGTTGGCAAGTTATTAAAAAACATAATAAAGAGACAAATTATTGCGAATCAAGAAAAAGTTAATTAAACGAGTAAAAAAGGGCCAAAAATATGGGTGAAATAGGCTCAAATTTGTCAAGCAAAAATATATTTAAGGCAGATTACATCCAGCTCCCAAATGTCCCATCTTGTGCCTTTCTAAGCCCCTCCCATATATCAAAATAAAAAAAAAAATGGAGCACACGTCGCCCATCTTCATAAGCGCTGAAAATTTTTTGAAGCTAAGTTTGGTTTTGACCTGGAGAAGATATTAAGTGAGATAACGTACTAGATATACTTTATAAAGAGTATGGGTATTGTATTATTTTGGCAGAAAAGTGCTTTATACTAGGCATATTTGCTAAAGAATACGGATATATCTCAAGTATATTTAGAAGTAAGGCTATTTCTATTAATTTTTTGAAGGAAAAAAAAAATTGGATACACTGACCAAGTGTTGTCAGAGGTACATAAGTCTGGAAGTGAAACTATATCATCTTGAGACTTCTTTTTTCCTTTTTTGTATCCCCCTTGTACACTTTCCCCCCAAAATCAAAATGTATGGAACCCTAACACCCTTTTTTATTTTGCATGTCAAACTTAACCCACTCCACTTCCAAATTTCTCACTCACTAGCCACCACTACTCCAACTGTTACGCCGTCAATGATGTCACAATATGGTGGCGATATAGATCACAAATCCTGAGTCACCATGTTTTATAATTTATTTTTTGTAACTTATAATTTATTTCTATCAAGTGGCGAACAATTTTAATTATATGAACTTTTTTATTTATTGCTACAATGTTTGTAAATAACTATTGATTTTTATTGAGTTGGTTAGTTTTTAGTGAGTAGCTAATAGAAATAAATTACTTTTCTCTTTTCTTTAGTTGAAATATATGAATTTATAGAAAATTTTCAAAGACTATTATTTTATAATGTATGGCTATTTAATTACCGTTAAGTGGTTAAACTTATAACTTTTATTATTAAAGATATTTTCAGTCTAATGTATGTAAAATATTGTGACCCTTCTCTCTAAATACATTTTTAGGTAACGATTCTTAATAATTTAAACATTTTGATATCCCTTAAATTAAAATATGCTTCTTCTTAGCTTTTCCGTCATATATATCATGTTATTATGATTGATGGTATTTAATTTTGTGTGAATTAACTAGAAGAAATGCTTATATGAATTTCTTTATCAATGATAATCATTGTAATTATATATAATTGATATCTATGTGTTGTTAACTCATTAGATAAAATGTCAACATAAAAATAAATGACAATGTGTCTTATTAAAAAAGTATATTAAAATTACATTCAATCTAAAATAATAGCTCTCACCGTTATAGTTGTATATAGTGAAGTCATAAGGGCATGAGTCATTAATAAATAACAAAGTAATAAATAGGACACTACAAAAAATGTGTCGATTAGCCACACTTATAATTTATGATTCGCCATATTTTTTAAGTGTGATTAATTAATCTTTCAACATGTGTTTTTGATGCTGGCTATTACATATGTTGGGAGGCATATCATTTAACCACACTTTTGACTCATATTTAACTACACTCATCAAAATGTGGTTAATGGTGTTATTTAGCCACATATCCTCTTTCTCATTTAACCACCTTTAAAAAATGTGGCTAATATCACTTTTATTTTTAAAAACAAAAAATTAGCTCCTTAATTCTAATACAAGCTGGAGAAGCCTACATATTTGATATATATTTGTTTTCATTTCTAGTTTAAATCTAAAACCTATAATAACTTAGCAACTTTTTGTGTAAACTTAGAATACTATTTAAATTACACAACATTATATCTATTTCATTAAGAAAAATCCAAATTATATGTATTTCCTTTAGTATCATGTCTATTTAAAAGAGAAACATTCGCACTATATTGATATCACAAGGAATGTAATAATTGCAAACTCCATATTAGTGAAATTATTCTATTCCAAGTTCTATACATAAAGAGAGAGTTCAAAAATAGAAAAATCTACTAAAATATGTCCAATCAACATCTATGATCTCATAAAGAACTTCCATTGCTCAACTCAATGTCTCCATCATTACGCTGCATTAACTGAAAGGTGACATTACATGAGAAAAGTGAAGAAAGAACCACATAAAAATCTTAGTTAAGAGGATTACCATTGATTTCGAGGGAATTACTTAATAAGTTACGGAGTCATAGTCCATGGATGAGGTAAGAAATGTAACAGGAATAGAGACATAACATTCTCAAACTGGAAGTCTACACTTCACCTCTCTTTCCAATCATGCCCCTCCCAAATCTACAGATTTTCAATGCATCACGATCAAATGCTAAGCATTGGTTGAGAATGAAGCGGAGCCTTCTTCCAACATGCCTTTTGCCTCCTTGGATTACCAAAAATCATATGTTGGTGGGAAAGGTTTCAAAATTAGGTGATCCATACACTTCATACATTATCAATACATGACAAAAACAACAATCGAGGGTCAAGGACATTTTATAAATTTCCTATCAATAGAACCATGCTCAAATACAAAAATCAAAGAAATCTTACGTAGTCCATTATCATATTCGGGTGTGGTTCATGGCATAAAAATCCATTCTTTATCCCCTTGAAACTCTCCATATAAAAGCAATCTTACATGCATTCAATGAGCAGAATACATAAAACATAGGTGGAATTAAAAACATTACTTTACGGTCATTCAAATAAGAATATATTGTCATCCTAATGCTCTTCATACTACCCCAAAAAATAGGTGAGGCCACTATCCCATCCTAAATTGTACAATCTACATTATTGGTTTGTGTCTCACATCATGATTTAAGAAAAATTTCAGCAGCACATTTCCCTATAGCTCCCCCAAATTTGACGTAGACAACTTAATCCCGAGCAACAATTAGCATAGATTAAGTAGTATGTACCTAAAGAGCAAAGCAGGAGAAACACTACCAACATATCCCCCAAATCATAATGTTCACATATACCAATATAATAATTGATGCAAATTGTACAATCTTAGACTATCTATACTGGACAATTCAAAGAATATATATTGTCGCAATGACAATATATTAGTTATTCTTGAAACAGTGAAACTAAGAGTTTATCACCAAAATTACATAAATATATACCCACAGTCACATTAAATCTAAAATAGAATTAAAAAAAAAAACAACAATTAGCATGATCCCATTGCCACGTTTGAACTCAAGTATTAGAATTAAGTTGAGAATCAGGTTTTTACACAATACTAATGGGATGAGGAACATAGTCGAGTATGGACATGAAGTGGACCAGCGATGCTTTTCAATGTGTGATTATAGTCCTAAAAGAATCACAAGATATATTAACTTTCTTGCTTAAGCTTCATATTAATGATGCCAAAATAATTGATCTATAAAGCGAATGAATATAGAATGAGAGAAATAGACTCACTCACACAGTGACTAAGGCAATTCTAGAGTATAGCAAAATCACTCGAAGCTTTGCTACAATGCTTTAGCATGGGAGGGGATGAAAACATTTTACTGTGGCAGCTTAGCATGCAACAAACTTCATTAAATCAGCCATTTGACTCTCAAGTACCAAAGAGGTTGATGGTTTAAATATTTTTGAATGCAAAGGATTAAGCTAACACTAATAGAAACTGACATGTAACAAACTTTTGAAAAGAAATCTCAAGTATGCAATCTTATACAAAATTTATCAAATCAGCAAAATAAAATTATATAGACAAAAACTTTAAAACTCAAAATCAAACCTTTCAAACTTTTTTGAATGAAAAGGAATAGCGACCTAATACCAACTCTTGAGCTGAAAATGCTAATGCAGATTTTTGACTAAGACAAAAATCATTTTAGTTAACAACTTAATATAATCACCTCTATGTAAACAAGCAATCGTGATTAATGTTAAATTTTATTATCAAATACACTAGAAATTGCTTTATAACTTTTCAATTGAAGCTTTTGTGATTTACCTTTATGCTCTACGCTTTTATTATGAATTTACTATGTAATTGTTATATGATGTGAGATATATATTGTAAACACTATATTTTGTCCTCTCTGTAAATAATTTATTTTATTTTTATTTTTATTTTTTATCTTTTATTCTAGAATCACATTCCATCTTAAGACTTCCAAGCGCTTTTCCAAAATTTACATCTCATCTATCTCAGGCAACACTTTAACTTCTTTTCAATTTTAGCTCATCCTACCTCAAATTTCTCATTGGTTTTTGGAAAATCTTAGTTAGCTTGATAGCAAAAATCTCTCCCCTCTCCTCTCTATATAAACCCAAATCTCACACTTGAAAAGGAGCATTTTTTTTTTTGGATTGGAGAAAGAAGATCACGATAGGAATTAGAAGCAATTGCAGTGTGCTTTCAAGAAAAAGTCTTTGCTAAAGGTCGAATGGGAGATCCATCCAAGTATATCTTGTTATTTAACCCTTCATTTTTTTTCTCTTTTGTTGCACCGCATTACACGCCATCTCTTCCTCTCATTCGATCCTCTACACCTCTTGATTCAACAACTTTACTATGCACTTCATTTGGTTTGGTTTTCACTTAATACCAACAACATACTTTCATTCACCACCACCATCAATCAACACCCGCCGAAGCCCATGATTGCTTAGTCTCAACATTGAGGTCGGCGTTTGTCATTGTACACACTACACATTCAAGATTCACTTTTTAACGCATAGCATCATCAAAATTGATAACAATCCTCATAATCCCAATGGTTCGCAGTGCCAGTCACTTTTACATTGGGCTAAAGGGTGTTGCACATGAGTGCTTCCCCATATCACTAGACTTCTTATGTTCCTTCTTTTTTGTTGTTGTTGTTGTTGTTAAGCTTTTATTTATTTATTTATTTTTGTTTAGTTTACTACTTTATTCTTGACGTTATGGGCTTTTCTCTACTTTTTTTTTTGTTTTGTTTTTTATTTCTTTTTATTTTTAATACCACACAAATAGATTTTTAAATAATAAGAGCAATTTCTTTTAATATTTAAAATCCATGTAATAATCTACTTGTTGATGTATGGTTTCTTCCCATCTTCAAGTGATAGTAGAAGACGCTAGATTGTGTACTAGTTTATACTATCGTAAATCCTATGCAAGAATGGATTATTAACTTCTTTCTTTTTATTTATTTCTTCTTTTTAATAAATTGATTTAACGCGGAATTGTACACACTACAAGCACGACGAGGACTTTGAATTCCTTATTACACGGCGGAGCATACGTAAGAGCGGGCACTCCCCGTCAAGTCCAAAATTAAATTTTCTTAAATTTTGTTTCTTCTTCTATTTTATATTTTTTTGTAAATGATTTTATTTTATTTTGTAAGCTCAATTGGTATAAATCATTAAAAGGGGAAAAGTAAATATAATTATAGTTATGGATTAATTTGCATAATAAGCTCTAGGTAACTGTCGAAAGATGGATGTAACAAGGGTGCAGTGGGATTAAGTTTCTATTCTTCCTCTCATATAATTAGACTCCCGAACCCAATCTCATTTTTAAAGGACCAACTTTGTCCAATTAAGAAAGGTTTTTCTGATTTTTTTTCTTTAAATAAAAATTAGTGGTGGCTCAATTGAATATTTTTTTAAAAATATTTTTTTTTGTTGTTGCCTTTTGTTGCGATTGTTCTGCAGGCACATCGTAGCGGTTTGGCGACTTCAGCTAGGGATGGTTAAAGAGTCAAGAAATTAGGAAATCAAATTATGCAAATAATATAACTAAAATGATATTTATATTTGCCCTTTCTATTGCTTTTATTTTTATTTTTATTTTTATTTTTATTTTTATAAATAATTATTTTATTTTATTTGTAATTATTTGTCATTCAAACCATAGGATAATAGACTTCTTTTTATTGAACCTTAGGATATGAATTTTTTTTTTTTTATATATTGAACCTTAGGATAGTCGATTTTGTATATCATTTGAATACTATATTTTTACCAGATTGTATGTAGTTTTAGAGGATTATAAGGTTTGCATGCTCCCTTCACACACATCACTAATCACTTACCTCACACACTGTTGGGCTCTATACCTGAGCCTTGGAAACCCTGAAATAGAAGGGACTTTGTGAGGTTATTTGTGAGGCATATGCTTCCTTGTGTGATCTTATTCTCTTTGCTCAAATTGGTACTAGAATTGTGAGCTACCAAATATTTGATTTCTATGTCCCTGTTGATATGCTCTAAAACTCAGTCCATATCTTTTTGGATAAGGGCAATCTGAGACCTTGAGCTATAAGAGTTTCGATCCAGTCCAAAGAAACCATGCACTGTAGAACAGGTGTTGGACTACCCAAATTAGGGTTACAGCCTTAGAAATATCCAACCACTGGGGTCCACCCACTTAGTACAAAAGGGAGCATACATAACCATTTAACTTATATCATGCACATCATACCTTATATTTTCCTTTTCTAGCACCTGGCATTACATCATCATGCGACATTGTAGCTTTGTCCTCATGTACCTAAACTTTATCATACTTGTTTCTGCATCTCTGCCATCTGGAAGTACTTTGCATCTTATAGCATATAATAATGATGTGTCATGCATTTAAGATTATGTTAGGCATTCTCACATCATGCACTAGACATTAGTATGCATTTTTTCTCTTTTTCCTTTTCTCCACTTCCAATCATGGCACATCATGCATTACATTTTTCACTTTCCTACCATCTGGCATTACATTGGACATGCTACATTTTTTCTTCTTTCTCTTTGGTAGCTTGTTTCTCTCAAAATTCAACATTCAAGGAAAAAAAAAAAGAGGGACAAGAAGTAATGCCTACCATGCTGATAGCAAATAGCCGAAGAAGCAGGGCCTCAATAACAATTTCTGTAGAATGAAGAAGAAATGCAATGTGACTCTGCATCTCCGACTCATTAGAGAATCACAGAAAAATTAGGTCAATCGACCCCACACTTTGAAGACAAGAAGGCCTTCACTAAGAAGTATGGGGCAATCCTAGACTTGCTTTTTACATACTGTCGATACTTCCGCTCTCAATGTCAATGTCCCCAATATTGGAGCCCACCTTGAGATGCTTTGAGTTACCAAACCTCAATATCATATCCACCATTGAAGAATATGCTTGCATGTTGAGGTTACTAATG
>JAVHNN010000337.1:0-29633 GCA_031439585.1 Pterocarpus macrocarpus
ATTGGTTTCTCATTCTTCTTTACGTTCTTTTGGGCATTGAATAGAAACAAGTCTTAATCCAAAAGGATTTGGTTTCTCATTGTCCTTTATGTTCCTTTTGCAATTGGTTGGAAGCAAGTCTTATTCATTAGGGGGTTGGTTTCTCACTCTTCTTTAAGTTATTTTGGGCATTGAATGGAATCAAGTCTTAGTCCAAAAGGAATTGGTTTCTCATTCTACTTTAAGTTCTTTTGCACATTGACTAGAATCAAGTCTTCATCCAAAAGGAAGTGGTTTCTCACTCGCCTTTATGTTCCTTTTGTAATTGATTGTAACCAAGTCTAATTCCTTAAGGAATTGGTTTCTCATTCTACTTTAAATTCTTTTGGGCATTGAATGAAGTCACGTTTTAGTCCAAAAGGAATTGGTTTCCCATTCTGCTTTAAATTCTTTTGGGCATTGAATAGAATCAAGTCTTAATAAAAAAGGAATTGGTTTCTCATTCTCCTTTATGTTCCTTTTGCATTTGATTTGTAGCAAGTCTTATTCCTTAAGGAATTGGTTTCTCATTCTTCTTTAAGTTCTTTTCGGCATTGAATGGAATCAAGTCTTAATCCAAAAGGAATTGGTTTCTCATTCTCCTTTATGTTCCTTTTGTAATTGATTGTAAGCAAGTCTAATTCCGTAAGGAATTGGTTTCTCATTCTCCTGTATGTTACTTTTGCATTTGATTGGAAGCAAGTCTTACTGCTTAAAGAATTAGTTTCTCATTCTTCTTTGCGTTCTTTTGGGCATTGACTAGAATCAAGTCTTCATCCAAAAGGATTTGGTTTCTCATTCTCCTTTATGTTCCTGTTGTAATTGATTGTAAGCAAGTCTAATTCCTAATGGAATTGGTTTCTCATTCTCTTTTATGTTGCTTTTGCATTTGATTTGAAGCAAGTCTTATTCCTTAAAGAATTGGTTTCTCATTCTTCGTTAAGTTCTTTTGGGCATCGAATAGAATCATGTCTTTATCCAAAAGGAATTGGTTTCTCATTCTCCTTTATGTTACTTTTGGAATTGATTGGAAGCAAGTCTTATTCCTTAAGGAGTTGGTTTTTCATTCTGCTTTAAGTTCTTTTGGGCATTGAATGAAATCAAGTTTTAGTCCAAAAGGAATTGGTTTCCCATTCTGCTTTATATTCTTTTGGGCATTGAATGGAATCAAGTCTTAATCAAAAAGGAATTGGTTTCTCATTCTCCTTTACGTTCCTTTTGCATTCTATTGAAAGCAAGCCTTATTCCTTAAGGAATAGGTTTCTCATTCTTCTTTAAGTTCTTTTGGGCATTAAATGGAAGCAAGTCTTAATCCAAAAGGAATTGGTTTCTCATTCTCCTTTATGTTCCTTTTGTAATTGATTGTAAGCAAGTCTAATTCCTTAGGGAATTGGTTTCTCATTCTCCTTTATGTTGCTTTTGCATTTGATTGGAAGCAAGTCTTATTCCTTAAGGAATTGGTTTCTCATTCTTCTTTAAGTTCTTTTGGGCATTGAATAGAATCAAGTCTTTATCGAAAAGGAATTGGTTTCTCGTTCTCCTTTATATTCCTTTTGCAATTGATTGGAAGCAAGTTTTATTCCTTAAGGAGTTGGTTTCTCATTCTTCTTTAAATTATTTTGGGCATTCAATAGAATCAACTCTTAGTCTAAAAGGAATTGGTTTCTCATTCTACTTTAAGTTCTTTTGGGTATTGACTAGAATCAAGTCTTCATCCAAAAGGAATTGGTTTCTCATTCTCCTTTATGTTCCTTTCGTAATTGATTGAAAGCAAGTCTAATTCCTTAAGGAATTGGTTTCTCATTCTCCTTTATGTTGCTTTTGCATTTGATTGGAAGCAAGTCTTATTCCTTAAAAAATTGGTTTCTCATTCTTTTTTAAGTTCTTTTGGGCGTTGAATAGAATCAAGTCTTCATCTAAAAGGAATTGTTTTCCCATTCTCCTTTATTTTCCTTTTGTAATTGATTGTAAGCAAGTCTAATTCCTTAAGGAATTAGTTTCTCCTTCTCCTTTATGTTCCTTTTGCATTTGATTGGAGGCAAGTCTTACTCCTTAAAGAATTGGTTTCTCATTCTTCTTTACGTTCTTTTGGGCATTGAATAGAATCAAGTCTTAATCCAAAAGGAATTGGTTTCTCATTGTCCTTTATGTTCCTTTTGCAATTGGTTGGAAGCAAGTCTTATTCATTAGGGGGTTGGTTTCTCACTCTTCTTTAAGCTATTTTGGGCATTGAATGGAATCAAGTCTTAGTCCAAAAGGAATTGGTTTCTCATTCTACTTTAAGTTCTTTTGCACATTGACTAGAATCAAGTCTTCATCCAAAAGGAAGTGGTTTCTCATTCGCCTTTTTGTTCCTTTTGTAATTGATTGTAACCAAGTCTAATTCCTTAAGGAATTGGTTTCTCATTCTACTTTAAATTCTTTTGGGCATTGAATGAAGTCACGTTTTAGTCCAAAAGGAATTGGTTTCCCATTCTGCTTTAAATTCTTTTGGGCATTGAATGGAATCAAGTCTTAATCAAAATGGAATTGGTTTCTCATTCTCCTTTATGTTCCGTTTCCATTTGATTTGTAGCAAGTCTTATTCCTTAAGGAATTGGTTTCTCATTCTTCTTTAAGTTCTTTTGGGCATTGAATGGAATCAAGTCTTAATCCAAAAGGAATTGGTTTCTCATTCTCCTTTATGTTCCTTTTGTAATTGATTGTAAGCAAGTCTAATTCCGTAAGGAATTGGTTTCTCATTCTCCTGTATGTTACTTTTGCATTTGATTGGAAGCAAGTCTTACTGCTTAAAGAATTAGTTTCTCATTCTTCTTTGCGTTCTTTTGGGCATTGACTAGAATCAAGTCTTCATCCAAAAGGAATTGGTTTCTCATTCTCCTTTATGTTCCTTTTGTAATTGATTGTAAGCAAGTCTAATTCCTTAAGGAATTGGTTTCTCATTCTCCTTTATGTTGCTTTTGCATTTGATTTGAAGCAAGTCTTATTCCTTAAAGAATTGGTTTCACATTCTTCTTTAAGTTATTTTGGGCATTGAATAGAATCATGTCTTTATCCAGAAGGAATTGGTTTCTCATTCTCCTTTATGTTACTTTTGGAATTGATTGGAAGTAAGTCTTATTCCTTAAGGAGTTGGTTTTTCATTCTGCTTTAAGTTCTTTTGGGCATTGAATGAAATCAAGTTTTAGTCCAAAAGGAATTGGTTTCCCATTCTGCTTTATATTCTTTTGGGCATTGAATGGAATCAAGTCTTAATCAAAAAGGAATTGGTTTCTCATTCTCCTTTATGTTCCTTTTGCATTTGATTTGTAGCAAGTCTTATTCCTTAAGGAATTGGTTTCTCATTCTTCTTTAAGTTCTTTTCGGCATTGAATGGAATCAAGTCTTAATCCAAAAGGAATTGGTTTCTCATTCTCCTTTATGTTCCTTTTGTAATTGATTGTAAGCAAGTCTAATTCCTTAAGGAATTGGTTTCTCATTCTCCTTTATGTTGCTTTTGCATTTGATTGGAAGCAAGTTTTATTCCATAAAGAATTGGTTTCTCATTCTTCTTTAAGTTCTTTTGGGCATTGAATAGAATCAAATCTTTATCCAAAAGGAATTGGTTTCTCATTGTGCTTTATATTCCTTTTGCAATTGATTGGAAGCAAGTTTTATTCCTTAAGGAGTTGGTTTCTCATTCTTCTTTAAGTTATTTTGGGCATTGAATAGAATCAACTCTTAGTCCAAAAGGAATTGGTTTCTCATTCTACTTTAAGTTCTTTTGGGTATTGACTAGAATCAAGTCTTCATCCAAAAGGAATTGGTTTCTCATTCTCCTTTATGTTCCTTTTGTAATTGATTGTGAGCAAGTCTAATTCCTTAAGGAATTGGTTTCTCATTCTCCTTTATGTTGCTTTTGCATTTGATTGGAAGCAAGTCTTATTCCTTAAAAAATTGGTTTCTCATTCTTCTCTAAGTTCTTTTGGGCGTTAAATAGAATCAAGTCTTCATCTAAAAGGAATTGGTTTCTCATTCTCCTTTATTTTCCTTTTGTAATTGATTGTAAGCAAGTCTAATTCCTTAAGGAATTGGTTTCTCCTTCTCTTTTATGTTCCTTTTGCATTTGATTGGAAGCAAGTCTTACTCCTTAAAGTATTGGTTTCTCATTCTTCTTTAAGTTCTTTTGGGCATTGACTAGAATCAAGTCTTCATCCAAAAGGAAGTGGTTTCTCATTCTCCTTTATGTTCCTTTTGCAATTGATTGGAAGCAAGTCTTATTCCTTAAGGAGTTGGTTTCTCACTCTTCTTTAAGTTATTTCGGGCATTGAATGGAATCAAGTCTTAGTCCAAAAGGAATTGGTTTCTCATTCTACTTTAAGTTCTTTTGCACATTGACTAGAATCAAGTCTTCATCCAAAAGGAAGTGGTTTCTCACTCGCCTTTATGTTCCTTTTGTAATTGATTGTAACCAAGTCTAATTCCTTAAGGAATTGGTTTCTCATTCTACTTTAAATTCTTTTGGGCATTGAATGAAGTCACGTTTTAGTCTAAAGGGAATTGGTTTCCCATTCTGCTTTAAATTCTTTTGGGCATTGAATAGAATCAAGTCTTAATAAAAAAGGAATTGGTTTCTCATTCTCCTTTATGTTCCTTTTGCATTTGATTTGTAGCAAGTCTTATTCCTTAAGGAATTGGTTTCTCATTCTCCTTTATGTTCCTTTCGTAATTGATTGAAAGCAAGTCTAATTCCTTAAGGAATTGGTTTCTCATTCTCCTTTATGTTGCTTTTGCATTTGATTGGAAGCAAGTCTTATTCCCAATGGAATTGGTTTCTCATTGTCCTTTATGTTCTTTTTGTAATTGAATAGAATCAAGTCTAATTCCTAAAGGAATTGGTTTCTCATTCTCCTTTATGTTCCTTTTGTAATTGATTGAAGCAAGTCTAATTCCTAAGGAATTGGTTTCTCATTCTTCTTTATGTTCTTTTGCATTTGATTGGAAGCAAGTCTTACTCCAAAAGGAATTGGTTTCTCATTCTTCTTTATGTTCTTTTCCATTGAATAGAATCAAGTCTTAATCCAAAGGAATTGGTTTCTCATTCTCCTTTATGTTCCTTTTGCAATTGATTGGAAGCAAGTCTTATTCATTAAGGAATTGGTTTCTCATTCTTCTTTAAGTTAATTTGGGCATTGAATGGAATCAAGTCTTAGTCCAAAAGGAATTGGTTTCTCATTCTCCTTTGCGTTCTTTTGCACATTGACTAGAATCAAGTCTTCATCCAAAAGGAATTGGTTTCTCATTCTCCTTTATGTTCCTTTTGTAATTGATTGTAAGCAAGTCTAATTCCTTAAGGAATTGTTTTCTCATTCTTCTTTAAATTCTTTTGGGCATTGAATGGAATCAAATCTCAGCCCAAAAGGAATTGGTTTCTCATTCTACTTTAAGTTCTTTTGGGCATTGAATGGAATTAAGTCTTAATCCAAAAGGAATTGGTTTCTCATTTATGTTCCTTTTGCATTTGATTGGAAGCAAGTCGTATTCCTTAAGGAATTGGTTTTTCATTCTTCTTTAAGGTCTTTTGGGCATTGAATGGAATCAAGTCTTATTCCAAAAGGAATTGGTTTTCCATTCTCCTTTACGTTCCTTTTGTAATTGATTGTAAGCAAGTCTTATTCCCTAAGGAATTAGTTTCCCATTCACCTTTATGTTCTTTTGCAATTGATTGGAAGCAAATCTTATTCCTTAGGGAATTGGTTTCTTATTCTTCTTCAAGTTCTTTCGGGAATTGAATGGAATCAAGTCTTCATCCAAAAGGAATTGGTTTCTCATTCTCCTTTATGTTCCTTTTGTAATTGATTGTAAGCAAGTCTAATTCCTTAAGGAATTGGTTTCTCATTCTCCTTTATGTTGCTTTTGCATTTGATTTGAAGCAAGTCTTATTCCTTAAAGAATTGGTTTCTCATTCTTCTTTAAGTTCTTTTGGGCATTGAATAGAATCATGTCTTTATCCAAAAGGAATTGGTTTCTCATTCTCCTTTATGTTCCTTTTGCAATTGATTGGAAGCAAGTCTTATTCCTTAAGGAGTTGGTTTTTCATTCTGCTTTAAGTTCTTTTGGGCATTGAACGAAATCAAGTTTTAGTCCAAAAGGAATTGGTTTCCCATTCTGCTTTATATTCTTTTGGGCATTGAATGGAATCAAGTCTTAATCAAAAAGGAATTGGTTTCTCATTCTCCTTTATGTTCCTTTTGCATTTGATTTGTAGCAAGCCTTATTCCTTAAGGAATAGGTTTCTCATTCTTCTTTAAGTTCTTTTGGGCATTGAATGGAATCAAGTCTTAATCCAAAAGGAATTGGTTTCTCATTCTACTTTATGTTCTTTTGGGCATTGACTAGAATCAAGTCTTCATCCAAAAGGAATTGGTTTCTCATTCTCCTTTATGTTCCTTTTGTAATTGATTGTGAGCAAGTCTAATTCCTTAAGGAATTGGTTTCTCATTCTCCTTTATGTTGCTTTTGCATTTGATTTGAAGCAAGTCTTATTCCTTAAAGAATTGGTTTCACATTCTTCTTTAAGTTATTTTGGGCATTGAATAGAATCATGTCTTTATCCAGAAGGAATTGGTTTCTCATTCTCCTTTATGTTCCTTTTGCAATTGATTGGAAGCAAGTCTTATTCCTTAAGGAGTTGGTTTTTCATTCTGCTTTAAGTTCTTTTGGGCATTGAATTGAATCAAGACTTTGTCCAAGAGGAATTGGTTTCTCATTCTACTTTAAGTTCTTTTGGGTATTGACTAGAATCAAGTCTTCATCCAAAAGGAATTGGTTTCTCATTCTCCTTTATGTTGCTTTTGCATTTGATTGGAAGCAAGTCTTATTCCTTAAAAAATTGGTTTCTCATTCTTCTCTAAGTTCTTTTGGGCGTTAAATAGAATCAAGTCTTCATCTAAAAGGAATTGGTTTCTCATTCTCCTTTATTTTCCTTTTGTAATTGATTGTAAGCAAGTCTAATTCCTTAAGGAATTGGTTTCTCCTTCTCCTTTATGTTCCTTTTGCATTTGATTGGAAGCAAGTCTTACTCCTTAAAGAATTGGTTTCTCATTCTTCTTTGCGTTCTTTTGGGCATTGAATAGAATCAAGTCTTAATCCAAAAGGAATTGGTTTCTCATTCTACTTTAAGTTCTTTTGGGCATTGACTAGAATCAAGTCTTCATCCAAAAGGAATTGGTTTCTCATTCTCCTTTATGTTCCTTTTGTAATTGATTGTAAGCAAGTCTAATTCCTTAAGGAATTGGTTTCTCATTCTCCTTTATGTTGCTTTTGCATTTGATTGGAAGCAAGTCTTATTCCTTAAGGAATTGGTTTCTCATTCTTCTTTAAGTTCTTTTGGGCATTGAATAGAATCAAGTCTTAATCCTTAAGGAATTGGTTTCTCGTTCTCCTTTATATTCCTTTTGCAATTGATTGGAAGCAAGTTTTATTCCTTAAGGAGTTGGTTTCTCATTCTTCTTTAAGTTATTTTGGGCATTCAATAGAATCAACTCTTAGTCCAAAAGGAATTGGTTTCTCATTCTACTTTAAGTTCTTTTGGGTATTGACTAGAATCAAGTCTTCATCCAAAAGTAATTGGTTTCTCATTCTTCTTTATGTTCCTTTCGTAATTGATTGAAAGCAAGTCCAATTCCTTAAGGAATTGGTTTCTCATTCTCCTTTATGTTGCTTTTGCATTTGATTGGAAGCAAGTCTTATTCCTTAAAAAATTGGTTTCTCATTCTTTTTTAAGTTCTTTTGGGCGTTGAATAGAATCAAGTCTTCATCTAAAAGGAATTGTTTTCCCATTCTCCTTTATTTTCCTTTTGTAATTGATTGTAAGCAAGTCTAATTCCTTAAGGAATTGGTTTCTCCTTCTCCTTTATGTTCCTTTTGCATTTGATTGGAAGCAAGTCTTACTCCTTAAAGAATTGGTTTCTCATTCTTCTTTGCATTCTTTTGGGCATTGAATAGAATCAAGTCTTAATCCAAAAGGAATTGGTTTCTCATTGTCCTTTATGTTCCTTTTGCAATTGATTGGAAGCAAGTCTTATTCCTTAAGGAGTTGGTTTCTCACTCTTCTTTAAGTTATTTTGGGCATTGAATGGAATCAAGTCTTAGTCCAAAAGGAATTGGTTTCTCATTCTACTTTAAGTTCTTTTGCACATTGACTAGAATCAAGTCTTTATCCAAAAGGAAGTGGTTTCTCGCTCGCCTTTATGTTCCTTTTGTAATTGATTGTAACCAAGTCTAATTCCTTAAGGAATTGGTTTCTCATTCTACTTTAAATTCTTTTGGGCATTGAATGAAGTCACGTTTTAGTCTAAAGGGAATTGGTTTCCCATTCTGCTTTAAATTCTTTTGGGCATTGAATAGAATCAAGTCTTAATCAAAATGGAATTGGTTTCACATTCTCCTTTATGTTCCATTTCCATTTGATTTGTAGCAAGTCTTATTCCTTAAGGAATTGGTTTCTCATTCTTCTTTAAGTTCTTTTCGGCATTGAATGGAATCAAGTCTTAATCCAAAAGGAATTGGTTTCTCATTCTCCTTTATGTTCCTTTTGTAATTGATTGTAAGCAAGTCTAATTCCGTAAGGAATTGGTTTCTCATTCTCCTTTCTGTTACTTTTGCATTTGATTGGAAGCAAGTCTTACTCCTTAAAGAATTAGTTTCTCATTCTTCTTTGCGTTCTTTTGGGCATTGACTAGAATCAAGTCTTCATCCAAAAGGAATTGGTTTCTCATTCTCCTTTATGTTCCTTTTGTAATTGATTGTAAGCAAGTCTAATTCCTTAAGGAATTGGTTTCTCATTCTCCTTTATGTTGCTTTTGCATTTGATTTGAAGCAAGTCTTATTCCTTAAAGAATTGGTTTCTCATTCTTCGTTAAGTTCTTTTGGGCATCGAATAGAATCATGTCTTTATCCAAAAGGAATTGGTTTCTCATTCTCCTTTATGTTCCTTTTGCACTTGATTGGAAGTAAGTCTTATTCCTTAAGAAGTTGATTTTTCATTCTGCTTCAAGTTCTTTTGGGCATTGAATGAAATCAAGTTTTAGTCCAAATGGAATTGGTTTCCCATTCTGCTTTATATTCTTTTGGGCATTGAATGGAATCAAGTCTTAATCAACAAGGAATTGGTTTCTCTTTCTCCTTTACGTTCCTTTTGCATTTTATTTGCAGCAAGCCTTATTCCTTAAGGAATAGGTTTCTCATTCTTCTTTAAGTTCTTTTGGGCATTAAATGGAAGCAAGTCTTAATCCAAAAGGAATTGGTTTCTCATTCTCCTTTATGTTCCTTTTGTAATTGATTGTAAGCAAGTCTAATTCCTTAGGGAATTGGTTTCTCATTCTCCTTTATGTTGCTTTTGCATTTGATTGGAAGCAAGTCTTATTCCTTAAGGAATTGGTTTCTCATTCTTCTTTAAGTTCTTTTGGGCATTGAATAGAATCAAGTCTTTATCGGAAAGGAATTGGTTTCTCGTTCTCCTTTATATTCCTTTTGCAATTGATTGGAAGCAAGTTTTATTCCTTAAGGAGTTGGTTTCTCATTCTTCTTTAAATTATTTTGGGCATTCAATAGAATCAACTCTTAGTCTAAAAGGAATTGGTTTCTCATTCTACTTTAAGTTCTTTTGGGTATTGACTAGAATCAAGTCTTCATCCAAAAGGAATTGGTTTCTCATTCTCCTTTATGTTCCTTTCGTAATTGATTGAAAGCAAGTCTAATTCCTTAAGGAATTGGTTTCTCATTCTCCTTTATGTTGCTTTTGCATTTGATTGGAAGCAAGTCTTATTCCTTAAAAAATTGGTTTCTCATTCTTTTTTAAGTTCTTTTTGGGCGTTGAATAGAATCAAGTCTTCATCTAAAAGGAATTGTTTTCCCATTCTCCTTTATTTTCCTTTTGTAATTGATTGTAAGCAAGTCTAATTCCTTAAGGAATTAGTTTCTCCTTCTCCTTTATGTTCCTTTTGCATTTGATTGGAGGCAAGTCTTACTCCTTAAAGAATTGGTTTCTCATTCTTCTTTGCGTTCTTTTGGGCATTGAATAGAATCAAGTCTTAATCCAAAAGGAATTGGTTTCTCATTGTCCTTTATGTTCCTTTTGCAATTGGTTGGAAGCAAGTCTTATTCATTAGGGGGTTGGTTTCTCACTCTTCTTTAAGCTATTTTGGGCATTGAATGGAATCAAGTCTTAGTCCAAAAGGAATTGGTTTCTCATTCTACTTTAAGTTCTTTTGCACATTGACTAGAATCAAGTCTTCATCCAAAAGGAAGTGGTTTCTCGCTCGCCTTTATGTTCCTTTTGTAATTGATTGTAACCAAGTCTAATTCCTTAAGGAATTGGTTTCTCATTCTACTTTAAATTCTTTTGGGCATTGAATGAAGTCACGTTTTAGTCCAAAAGGAATTGGTTTCCCATTCTGCTTTAAATTCTTTTGGGCATTGAATGGAATCAAGTCTTAATCAAAATGGAATTGGTTTCTCATTCTCCTTTATGTTCCGTTTCCATTTGATTTGTAGCAAGTCTTATTCCTTAAGGAATTGGTTTCTCATTCTTCTTTAAGTTCTTTTGGGCATTGAATGGAATCAAGTCTTAATCCAAAAGGAATTGGTTTCTCATTCTCCATTATGTTCCTTTTGTAATTGATTGTAAGCAAGTCTAATTCCGTAAGGAATTGGTTTCTCATTCTCCTTTATGTTACTTTTGCATTTGATTGGAAGCAAGTCTTACTCCTTAAAGAATTAGTTCCTCATTCTTCTTTGCGTTCTTTTGGGCATTGACTAGAATCAAGTCTTCATCCAAAAGGAATTGGTTTCTCATTCTCCTTTATGTTCCTTTTGTAATTGATTGTAAGCAAGTCTAATTCCTTAAGGAATTGGTTTCTCATTCTCCTTTATGTTGCTTTTGCATTTGATTTGAAGCAAGTCTTATTCCGTAAAGAATTGGTTACTCATTCTTCTTTATGTTCTTTTGGGCATTGAATAGAATCATGTCTTTATCCAAAAGGAATTGGTTTCTCATTCTCCTTTATGTTCCTTTTGCACTTGATTGGAAGTAAGTCTTATTCCTTAAGAAGTTGATTTTTCATTCTGCTTCAAGTTCTTTTAGGCATTGAATGAAATCAAGTTTTAGTCCAAATGGAATTGGTTTCCCATTCTGCTTTATATTCTTTTGGGCATTGAATGGAATCAAGTCTTAATCAACAAGGAATTGGTTTCTCTTTCTCCTTTACGTTCCTTTTGCATTTTATTTGCAGCAAGCCTTATTCCTTAAGGAATAGGTTTCTCATTCTTCTTTAAGTTCTTTTGGGCATTGAATGGAAGCAAGTCTTAATCCAAAAGGAATTGGTTTCTCATTCTACTTTAAGTTCTTTTGGGCATTGACTAGAATCAAGTCTTCATCCAAAAGGAATTGGTTTCTCATTCTCCTTTATGTTCCTTTTGTAATTGATTGTAAGCAAGTCTAATTCCTTAGGGAATTGGTTTCTCATTCTCCTTTATGTTGCTTTTGCATTTGATTGGAAGCAAGTCTTATTCCTTAAGGAATTGGTTTCTCATTCTTCTTTAAGTTCTTTTGGGCATTGAATAGAATCAAGTCTTTATCGAAAAGGAATTGGTTTCTCGTTCTCCTTTATATTCCTTTTGCAATTGATTGGAAGCAAGTTTTATTCCTTAAGGAGTTGGTTTCTCATTCTTCTTTAAGTTATTTTGGGCATTCAATAGAATCAACTCTTAGTCCAAAAGGAATTGGTTTCTCATTCTACTTTAAGTTCTTTTGGGTATTGACTAGAATCAAGTCTTCATCCAAAAGGAATTGGTTTCTCATTCTCCTTTATGTTCCTTTCGTAATTGATTGAAAGCAAGTCTAATTCCTTAAGGAATTGGTTTCTCATTCTCCTTTATGTTGCTTTTGCATTTGATTGGAAGCAAGTCTTATTCCTTAAAAAATTGGTTTCTCATTCTTTTTTAAGTTCTTTTGGGCGTTGAATAGAATCAAGTCTTCATCTAAAAGGAATTGTTTTCCCATTCTCCTTTATTTTCCTTTTGTAATTGATTGTAAGCAAGTCTAATTCCTTAAGGAATTGGTTTCTCCTTCTCCTTTATGTTCCTTTTGCATTTGATTGGAAGCAAGTCTTACTCCTTAAAGAATTGGTTTCTCATTCTTCTTTGCGTTCTTTTGGGCATTGAATAGAATCAAGTCTTAATCCAAAAGGAATTGGTTTCTCATTGTCCTTTATGTTCCTTTTGCAATTGATTGGAAGTAAGTCTTATTCTTTAAGGAGTTGATTTCTCACTCTTCTTTAAGTTATTTTGGGCATTGAATGGAATCAAGTCTTAGTCCAAAAGGAATTGGTTTCTCATTCTACTTTAAGTTCTTTTGCACATTGACTAGAATCAAGTCTTCATCCAAAAGGAAGTGGTTTCTCGCTCGCCTTTATGTTCCTTTTGTAATTGATTGTAACCAAGTCTAATTCCTTAAGGAATTGGTTTCTCATTCTACTTTAAATTCTTTTGGGCATTGAATGAAGTCACGTTTTAGTTCAAAAGGAATTGGTTTCCCATTCTGCTTTAAATTCTTTTGGGCATTGAATGGAATCAAGTCTTAATCAAAATGGAATTGGTTTCTCATTCTCCTTTATGTTCCGTTTCCATTTGATTTGTAGCAAGTCTTATTCCTTAAGGAATTGGTTTCTCATTCTTCTTTAAGTTCTTTTGGGCATTGAATGGAATCAAGTCTTAATCCAAAAGGAATTGGTTTCTCATTCTCCATTATGTTCCTTTTGTAATTGATTGTAAGCAAGTCTAATTCCGTAAGGAATTGGTTTCTCATTCTCCTTTATGTTACTTTTGCATTTGATTGGAAGCAAGTCTTACTCCTTAAAGAATTAGTTTCTCATTCTTCTTTGCGTTCTTTTGGGCATTGACTAGAATCAAGTCTTCATCCAAAAGGAATTGGTTTCTCATTCTCCTTTATGTTCCTTTTGTAATTGATTGTAAGCAAGTCTAATTCCTTAAGGAATTGGTTTCTCATTCTCCTTTATGTTGCTTTTGCATTTGATTTGAAGCAAGTCTTATTCCGTAAAGAATTGGTTACTCATTCTTCTTTATGTTCTTTTGGGCATTGAATAGAATCATGTCTTTATCCAAAAGGAATTGGTTTCTCATTCTCCTTTATGTTCCTTTTGCACTTGATTGGAAGTAAGTCTTATTCCTTAAGAAGTTGATTTTTCATTCTGCTTCAAGTTCTTTTGGGCATTGAATGAAATCAAGTTTTAGTCCAAATGGAATTGGTTTCCCATTCTGCTTTATATTCTTTTGGGCATTGAATGGAATCAAGTCTTAATCAACAAGGAATTGGTTTCTCTTTCTCCTTTACGTTCCTTTTGCATTTTATTTGCAGCAAGCCTTATTCCTTAAGGAATAGGTTTCTCATTCTTCTTTAAGTTCTTTTGGGCATTGAATGGAAGCAAGTCTTAATCCAAAAGGAATTGGTTTCTCATTCTAATTTAAGTTCTTTTGGGCATTGACTAGAATCAAGTCTTCATCCAAAAGGAATTGGTTTCTCATTCTCCTTTATGTTCCTTTTGTAATTGATTGTAAGCAAGTCTAATTCCTTAGGGAATTGGTTTCTCATTCTCCTTTATGTTGCTTTTGCATTTGATTGGAAGCAAGTCTTATTCCTTAAGGAATTGGTTTCTCATTCTTCTTTAAGTTCTTTTGGGCATTGAATAGAATCAAGTCTTTATCGAAAAGGAATTGGTTTCTCGTTCTCCTTTATATTCCTTTTGCAATTGATTGGAAGCAAGTTTTATTCCTTAAGGAGTTGGTTTCTCATTCTTCTTTAAGTTATTTTGGGCATTGAATAGAATCAAATCTTAGTCCAAAAAGAATTGGTTTCTCATTCTACTTTAAGTTCTTTTGGGTATTGACTAGAATCAAGTCTTCATCCAAAAGGAATTGGTTTCTCATTCTCCTTTATGTTGCTTTTGCATTTGATTGGAAGCAAGTCTTATTCCTTAAAAAATTGGTTTCTCATTCTTTTTTAAGTTCTTTTGGGCGTTGAATAGAATCAAGTCTTCATCTAAAAGGAATTGTTTTCCCATTCTCCTTTATTTTCCTTTTGTAATTGATTGTAAGCAAGTCTAATTCCTTAAGGAATTGGTTTCTCCTTCTCCTTTATGTTCCTTTTGCATTTGATTGGAAGCAAGTCTTACTCCTTAAAGAATTGGTTTCTCATTCTTCTTTGCGTTCTTTTGGGCATTGAATAGAATCAAGTCTTAATCCAAAAGGAATTGGTTTCTCATTCTACTTTAAGTTCTTTTGGGCATTGACTAGAATCAAGTCTTCATCCAAAAGGAATTGGTTTCTCATTCTCCTTTATGTTCCTTTTGTAATTGATTGTAAGCAAGTCTAATTCCTTAGGGAATTGGTTTCTCATTCTCCTTTATGTTGCTTTTGCATTTGATTGGAAGCAAGTCTTATTCCTTAAGGAATTGGTTTCTCATTCTTCTTTAAGTTCTTTTGGGCATTGAATAGAATCAAGTCTTTATCGAAAAGGAATTGGTTTCTCGTTCTCCTTTATATTCCTTTTGCAATTGATTGGAAGCAAGTTTTATTCCTTAAGGAGTTGGTTTCTCATTCTTCTTTAAGTTATTTTGGGCATTCAATAGAATCAACTCTTAGTCCAAAAGGAATTGGTTTCTCATTCTACTTTAAGTTCTTTTGGGTATTGACTAGAATCAAGTCTTCATCCAAAAGTAATTGGTTTCTCATTCTTCTTTATGTTCCTTTCGTAATTGATTGAAAGCAAGTCCAATTCCTTAAGGAATTGGTTTCTCATTCTCCTTTATGTTGCTTTTGCATTTGATTGGAAGCAAGTCTTATTCCTTAAAAAATTGGTTTCTCATTCTTTTTTAAGTTCTTTTGGGCGTTGAATAGAATCAAGTCTTCATCTAAAAGGAATTGTTTTCCCATTCTCCTTTATTTTCCTTTTGTAATTGATTGTAAGCAAGTCTAATTCCTTAAGGGATTGGTTTCTCCTTCTCCTTTATGTTCCTTTTGCATTTGATTGGAAGCAAGTCTTACTCCTTAAAGAATTGGTTTCTCATTCTTCTTTGCATTCTTTTGGGCATTGAATAGAATCAAGTCTTAATCCAAAAGGAATTGGTTTCTCATTGTCCTTTATGTTCCTTTTGCAATTGATTGGAAGTAAGCCTTATTCTTTAAGGAGTTGGTTTCTCACTCTTCTTTAAGTTATTTTGGGCATTGAATGGAATCAAGTCTTAGTCCAAAAGGAATTGGTTTCTCATTCTACTTTAAGTTCTTTTGCACATTGACTAGAATCAAGTCTTCATCCAAAAGGAAGTGGTTTCTCACTCGCCTTTATGTTCCTTTTGTAATTGATTGTAACCAAGTCTAATTCCTTAAGGAATTGGTTTCTCATTCTACTTTAAATTCTTTTGGGCATTGAATGAAGTCACGTTTTAGTCCAAAAGGAATTGGTTTCCCATTCTGCTTTAAATTCTTTTGGGCATTGAATGGAATCAAGTCTTAATCAAAATGGAATTGGTTTCACATTCTCCTTTATGTTCCATTTCCATTTGATTTGTAGCAAGTCTTATTCCTTAAGGAATTGGTTTCTCATTCTTCTTTAAGTTCTTTTGGGCATTGAATGGAATCAAGTCTTAATCCAAAAGGAATTGGTTTCTCATTCTCCATTATGTTCCTTTTGTAATTGATTGTAAGCAAGTCTAATTCCGTAAGGAATTGGTTTCTCATTCTCCTTTATGTTACTTTTGCATTTGATTGGAAGCAAGTCTTACTCCTTAAAGAATTAGTTTCTCATTCTTCTTTGCGTTCTTTTGGGCATTGACTAGAATCAAGTCTTCATCCAAAAGGAATTGGTTTCTCATTCTCCTTTATGTTCCTTTTGTAATTGATTGTAAGCAAGTCTAATTCCTTAAGGAATTGGTTTCTCATTCTCCTTTATGTTGCTTTTGCATTTGATTTGAAGCAAGTCTTATTCCTTAAAGAATTGGTTTCACATTCTTCTTTAAGTTATTTTGGGCATTGAATAGAATCATGTCTTTATCCAGAAGGAATTGGTTTCTCATTCTCCTTTATGTTCCTTTTGCAATTGATTGGAAGTAAGTCTTATTCCTTAAGAAGTTGAGTTTTCATTCTGCTTCAAGTTCAATTGGGCATTGAATGAAATCAAGTTTTAGTCCAAAAGGAATTGGTTTCCCATTCTGCTTTATATTCTTTTGGGCATTGAATGGAATCAAGTCTTAATCAAAAAGGAATTGGTTTCCCTTTGTTCTTGAAGTCCTTTTGCATTTTATTTGCAGCAAGCCTTATTCCTTAAGGAATAGGTTTCTCATTCTTCTTTAAGTTCTTTTGGGCATTAAATGGAAGCAAGTCTTAATCCAAAAGGAATTGGTTTCTCATTCTCCTTTATGTTCCTTTTGTAATTGATTGTAAGCAAGTCTAATTCCTTAGGGAATTGGTTTCTCATTCTCCTTTATGTTGCTTTTGCATTTGATTGGAAGCAAGTCTTATTCCTTAAGGAATTGGTTTCTCATTCTTCTTTAAGTTCTTTTGGGCATTGAATAGAATCAAGTCTTCATCCAAAAGGAATTGGTTTCTCATTCTCCTTTATGTTCCTTTTGTAATTGATTGTAAGCAAGTCTAATTCCTTAGGGAATTGGTTTCTCATTCTCCTTTATGTTCCTTTTGTAATTGATTGTAAGCAAGTCTAATTCCTTAGGGAATTGGTTTCTCATTCTTCTTTAAGTTATTTTGGGCATTGAATAGAATCAAGTCTTTATCCAAAAGGAATTGGTTTCTCATTCTCCTTTATATTCCTTTTGCAATTGATTGGAAGCAAGTCTTATTCCTTAAGGAGTTAGTTTCTCATTCTTCTTTAAGTTATTTTGGGCATTCAATAGAATCAAGTCTTCGTCCAAAATGAATTGGTTTCTCATTCTACTTTTAGTTCTTTTGGGTGACTTGAATCAAGTCTATTTCCAAAAGGAATTGGTTTCTCATTCTCCTTTATGTTCCCTTTGTAATTGATTGTAAGCAAGTCTAATTCCTCAAGGAATTGGCTTCTCATTCTCCTTTATGTTGCTTTTGCATTTGATTGGAAGCAAGTCATATTCCTTAAAAAATTGGTTTCTCATTCTTCTTTAAGTTCTTTTAGGCGATGAATAGAATCAAGTCTTCATCTAAAAGGAATTGGTTTCGCATTCTCCTTTATTTTCCTTTTGTAATTGATTGTAAGCAAGTCTAATTCCTTAAGGAATTGGTTTCTCCTTCTCCTTTATGTTCCTTTTGCATTTGATTGGAAGCAAGTCTTACTCCTTAAAGAATTGGTTTCTCATTCTTCTTTACGTTCTTTTGGGCATTGAATAGAATCAAGTCTTAATCCAAAAGGAATTGGTTTCTCATTGTCCTTTATGTTCCTTTTGCAATTGGTTGGAAGCAAGTCTTATTCATTAGGGGGTTGGTTTCTCACTCTTCTTTAAGTTATTTTGGGCATTGAATGGAATCAAGTCTTAGTCCAAAAGGAATTGGTTTCTCATTCTACTTTAAGTTCTTTTGCACATTGACTAGAATCAAGTCTTCATCCAAAAGGAAGTGGTTTCTCGCTCGCCTTTATGTTCCTTTTGTAATTGATTGTAACCAAGTCTAATTCCTTAAGGAATTGGTTTCTCATTCTACTTTAAATTCTTTTGGGCATTGAATGAAGTCACGTTTTAGTCTAAAGGGAATTGGTTTCCCATTCTGCTTTAAATTCTTTTGGGCATTGAATAGAATCAAGTCTTAATAAAAAAGGAATTGGTTTCTCATTCTCCTTTATGTTCCTTTTGCATTTGATTTGTAGCAAGTCTTATTCCTTAAGGAATTGGTTTCTCATTCTTCTTTAAGTTCTTTTGGGCATTGAATGGAATCAAGTCTTAATCCAAAAGGAATTGGTTTCTCATTCTCCTTTATGTTCCTTTTGTAATTGATTGTAAGCAAGTCTAATTCCGTAAGGAATTGGTTTCTCATTCTCCTTTCTGTTACTTTTGCATTTGATTGGAAGCAAGTCTTACTCCTTAAAGAATTAGTTTCTCATTCTTCTTTGTGTTCTTTTGGGCATTGACTAGAATCAAGTCTTCATCCAAAAGGATTTGGTTTCTCATTCTCCTTTATGTTCCTGTTGTAATTGATTGTAAGCAAGTCTAATTCCTAATGGAATTGGTTTCTCATTCTCTTTTATGTTGCTTTTGCATTTGATTTGAAGCAAGTCTTATTCCTTAAAGAATTGGTTACTCATTCTTCTTTATGTTCTTTTGGGCATTGAATAGAATCATGTCTTTATCCAAAAGGAATTGGTTTCTCATTCTCCTTTATGTTCCTTTTGCACTTGATTGGAAGTAAGTCTTATTCCTTAAGAAGTTGATTTTTCATTCTGCTTCAAGTTCTTTTAGGCATTGAATGAAATCAAGTTTTAGTCCAAATGGAATTGGTTTCCCATTCTGCTTTATATTCTTTTGGGCATTGAATGGAATCAAGTCTTAATCAACAAGGAATTGGTTTCTCTTTCTCCTTTACGTTCCTTTTGCATTTTATTTGCAGCAAGCCTTATTCCTTAAGGAATAGGTTTCTCATTCTTCTTTAAGTTCTTTTGGGCATTGAATGGAAGCAAGTCTTAATCCAAAAGGAATTGGTTTCTCATTCTACTTTAAGTTCTTTTGGGCATTGACTAGAATCAAGTCTTCATCCAAAAGGAATTGGTTTCTCATTCTCCTTTATGTTCCTTTTGTAATTGATTGTAAGCAAGTCTAATTCCTTAGGGAATTGGTTTCTCATTCTCCTTTATGTTGCTTTTGCATTTGATTGGAAGCAAGTCTTATTCCTTAAGGAATTGGTTTCTCATTCTTCTTTAAGTTCTTTTGGGCATTGAATAGAATCAAGTCTTTATCGAAAAGGAATTGGTTTCTCGTTCTCCTTTATATTCCTTTTGCAATTGATTGGAAGCAAGTTTTATTCCTTAAGGAGTTGGTTTCTCATTCTTCTTTAAGTTATTTTGGGCATTGAATAGAATCAACTCTTAGTCCAAAAGGAATTGGTTTCTCATTCTACTTTAAGTTCTTTTGGGTATTGACTAGAATCAAGTCTTCATCCAAAAGGAATTGGTTTCTCATTCTCCTTTATGTTCCTTTCGTAATTGATTGAAAGCAAGTCTAATTCCTTAAGGAATTGGTTTCTCATTCTCCTTTATGTTGCTTTTGCATTTGATTGGAAGCAAGTCTTATTCCTTAAAGAATTGGTTTCTCATTCTTCTTTGCGTTCTTTTTGGCATTGACTAGAATCAAGTCTTCATCCAAAAGGAATTGGTTTCTCATTCTCCTTTATGTTCCTTTTGTAATTGATTTGTAGCAAGTCTTATTCCTTAAGGTATTGGTTTCTCATTCTTCTTTAAGTTCTTGTGGGCATTGAATGGAATCAAGTCTTAATCCAAAAGGAATTGGTTTCTCATTCTACTTTAAGTTCTTTTGGGCATTGACATAATCAAGTCTTCATCTAAAAGGAATTGGCTTCTCATTCTCCTTTATGCTCCTTTTGTAATTGATTATAAGCAAGTCTAATTCCTTAAGGAATTAGTTTCTCATTCTCCTTTATGTTCCTTTTTGCATTTGATTTGTAGCAAGTCTTATTCCTTAAGGAATTGGTTTCTTATTCTTCTTTAAGTTCTTTTGGGCATTGAATGGAATCAAGTCTTAATCCAAAAGGAATTGGTTTCTCATTCTCCTTTATGTTCCTTTTGCAATTGATTGGAAGCAAGTCTTATTCCTTAAGGAGTTGGTTTCTCATTCTTCTTTAAGTTATTTTGGGCAATAAATGGAATCAAGTCTTAGTCCAAAAGGAATTGGTTTGTCATTCTATTTTAAGTTCTTTTGGGCGTTGACAGAATCAAGTCTTCAGCTAAAAGGAATTGGTTTCTCATTCTTCTTTATATTCCTTTTCTAATTGATTGTAAGCAAGTCTAATTTCTTAAGGAATTAGTTTCTCATTCTCCTTTCTGTTACTTTTGCATTTGATTGGAAGCAAGTCTTTTTCCTTAAAGAATTGGTTTCTCATTCTTCTTTGCGTTCTTTTGGGCATTGAATAGAATCAAGTCTTAATCCAAAAGGAATTGGTTTCTCATTCTCCTTTATGTTCCTTTTGCAATTGATTGGAAGCAAGTCTTACTCCTTAAAGAATTGGTTTCTCATTCTTCTTTAAGTTCTTTTGGGCGTTGAATAGAATCAAGTCTTTATCGAAAAGGAATTGGTTTCTCATTCTCCATTATATTCCTTTTGCAATTGATTGGAAGCAAGTTTTATTCCTTAAGGAGTTAGTTTCTCATTCTTCTTTAAGTTATTTTGGGCATTGAATAGAATCAAGTGTTAGTCCAAAAGGAATTGGTTTCTCATTCTACTTTAAGTTCTTTTGGGCATTGACTAGAATCAAGTCTTCATCCAAAAGGAATTGGTTTCTCATTATCCTTTATTTCCTTTTGTAATTGATTGTAAGCAAGTCTAATTCCTTAAGGAATTGGTTTCTCATTCTCCTTTATGTTGCTTTTGCATTTGATTGGAAGCAAGTCTTATTCGTTAAAGAATTGGTTTCTCATTCTTCTTTAAGTTCTTTTGGGCATTGAATAGAATCAAGTCTTTATCCAAAAGGAATTGGTTTCTCATTCTCCTTTATATTCCTTGTGCAATTGATTGGAAGCAAGTCTTATTCCTTAAGGAGTTGGTTTGTCATTCTTCTTTAAGTTATTTTGGGCATTGAATAGAATCAAGTCTTTGTCCAAAAGGAATTGGTTTCTCATTCTACTTTAAGTTCTTTTGGGCATTGACTAGAATCAAGTCTTCATCCAAAAGGAATTGGTTTCTCATTCTCCTTTATGTTCCTTTCGTAATTGATTGTAAGCAAGTCTAATTCCTTAAGGAATTGGTTTCTCATTCTCCTTTATGTTGCTTTTGCATTTGATTGGAAGCAAGTCTTATTCCTTAAAAAATTGGTTTCTCATTCTTCTTTAAGTTCTTTTGGGCATTGAATAGAATCAATTCTTAATCCAAAAGTAATTGGTTTCTCATTCTCCTTTATGTTCCTTTTGTAATTGATTATAAGCAAGTCTAATTCCGTAAGGAATTGGTTTCTCATTCTCCTTTATGTTACTTTTGCATTTGATTGGAAGCAAGTCTTACTCCTTGAAGAATTGGTTTCTTATTCCTCTTTGCGTTCTTTTGGGCATTGACAAGAATCAAGTCTTCATCCAAAGGGAATTGGTTTCTCATTCTCCTTTATGTTCCTTTTGTAATTGATTGTAAGCAAGTCTAATTCCTTAAAGAATTGGTTTCTCATTCTCCTTTATGTTGCTTTTGCATTTGATTTGAAGCAAGTCTTATTCCTTAAAGAATTGGTTTCTCATTCTTCTTTAAGTTCTTTTGGGCATTGAATAGAATCATCTCTTTATCCAAAAGGAATTGGTTTCTCATTCTCCTTTATGTTCCTTTTGTAGTTGATTTTAAGCAAGTCTAATTCCTTAAGGAATTGGTTTCTCATTCTGCTTTATGTTGCTTTTGCATTTGATTGGAAGCAAGTCTTATTCCTTAAAGAATTGGTTTCTCATTCTTCTTTAAGTTCTTTTGGGCATTGAATAGAATCAAGTCTTAGTCCAAAAGGAATTGGTTTCTCATTCTACTTTAAGTTCTTTTGGGCATTGACTAGAATCAAGTCTTCATCCAAAAGGAATTGGTTTCTCATTCTCCTTTATGTTCCTTTTGTAATTGATTCTAAGCAAGTCTAATTCCTTAAGGAATTGGTTTCTCATTCTCCTTTATGTTGCTTTTGCATTTGATTGGAAGCAAGTCTTATTCGTTAAAGAATTGGTTTCTCATTCTTCTTTAAGTTCTTTTGGGCATTGAATATAATTAAGTCTTTATCCAAAAGGAATTGGTTTCTCATTGTCCTTTATATTCCTTTTGCAATTGATTGGAAGCAAGTCTTATTCCTTAAGGAGTTGGTTTCTCATTCTGCTTTAAGTTCTTTTGGGCATTGAATGAAATCACGTTTTACTCCAAAAGGAATTGGTTTCCCATCTGCATTAAATTCTTTTGGGCATTGAATGGAATCAAGTCTTAATCAAAAAGGAATTGGTTTCTCATTGTCCTTTATGTTCCTGTTGCAATTGATTGGAAGCAAGTCTTATTCCTTAAGGAGTTAGTTTTTCATTCTGCTTTAAGTTCTTTTGGGCATTGAATGAAATCAAGTTTTAGTCCAAAAGGAATTGGTTTCCCATTCTGCTTTATATTGTTTTGGGCATTGAATGGAATCAAGTCTTAATAAAAAAGGAATTGGTTTCTCATTCTCCTTTATGTTCCTTTTGCATTTGATTTGTAGCAAGCCTTATTCCTTAAGGAATAGGTTTGTCATTCTTCTTTAAGTTCTTTTGGGCATTGAATGGAATCAAGTCTTAATCCAAAAGGAAAGGGTTTCTCATTCTACTTTAAGTTCTTTTGGGCATTGACTAGAATCAAGTCTTCATCCAAAAGGAATTGGTTTCTCATTCTCCTTTATGTTTCTTTTGTAGTTGATTTTAAGCAAGTCTAATTCCTTAAGGAATTGGTTTCTCATTCTGCTTTATGTTGCTTTTGCATTTGATTGGAAGCAAGTCTTATTCCTTAAAGAATTGGTTTCTCATTCTTCTTTAAGTTCTTTTGGGCATTGAATGAAATCACGTTTTAGTCCAAAAGGAATTGGTTTCCCATTCTGCTTTAAATTCTTTTGAGCATTGTATGGAATCAAGTCTTAATCAAAAAGGAATTGGTTTCTCATTGTCCTTTATGTTCCTTTTGCAATTGATTGGAAGCAAGTCTTATTCCTTAAGGTGTTGGTTTCTCGTTCTTCTTTAAGTTCTTTTGGGCATTGAATAGAATCAAGTCTTAGTCCAAAAGGAATTGGTTTCTCATTCTACTTTAAGTTCTTTTGGGCATTGACTAGAATCAAGTCTTCATCCAAAAGGAATTGGTTTCTCATTCTCCTTTATGTTCCTTTTGCAGTTGATTTTAAGCAAGTCTAATTCCTTAAGGAATTGGTTTCTCATTCCTCTTTATGTTGCTTTTGCATTTGATTGGAAGCAAGTCTTATTCCTTAAAGAATTGGTTTCTCATTCTTCTTTAAGTTCTTTTGGGCATTGAATAGAATCAAGTCTTTATCCAAAAGGAATTGGTTTCTCATTGTCCTTTATATTCCTTTTGCAATTGATTGGAAGCAAGTCTTATTCCTTAAGGAGTTGGTTTCTCATTCTGCTTTAAGTTCCTTTGGGCATTGAATGAAATCACGTTTTAGTCCAAAAGGAATTGGTTTCCCATTCTGCTTTAAATTCTTTTGAGCATTGTATGGAATCAAGTCTTAATCAAAAAGGAATTGGTTTCTCATTGTCCTTTATGTTCCTTTTGCAATTGATTGGAAGCAAGTCTTATTCCTTAAGGTGTTGGTTTCTCTTTCTTCTTTAAGTTCTTTTGGGCATTGAATAGAATCAAGTCTTAGTCCAAAAGGAATTGGTTTCTCATTCTACTTTAAGTTCTTTTGGGCATCAACTCGAATCAAGTCTTCATTCAAAAGGAATTGGCTTCTCAATATCCTTTATGTTCCTTTTGTAATTGATTCTAAGCAAGTCTAATTCCTTAAGGAATTGGTTTCTCATTCTCCTTTATGTTGCTTTTGCATTTGATTGGAAGCAAGTCTTATTCCTTAAAGAATTGGTTTCTCATTCTTCTTTAAGTTCTTTTGGGCATTGAATATAATCAAGTCTTTATCCAAAAGGAATTGGTTTCTCATTCTCGTTTATATTCCTTTTGCAATTGATTGGAAGCAAGTCTTATTCCTTAAGGAGTTGGTTTCTCATTCTGCTTTAAGTTCTTTTGGGCATTGAATGAAATCACGTTTTACTCCAAAAGGAATTGGTTTCCCATTCTGCTTTAAATTCTTTTGGGCATTGAATGGAATCAAGTCTTAATCAAAAAGGAATTGGTTTCTCATTGTCCTTTATGTTCCTGTTGCAATTGATTGGAAGCAAGTCTTATTCCTTAAGGAGTTGGTTTCTCACTCTTCTCTAAGTTATTTTCGGCATTGAATGGAATCAAGTCTTAGTCCAAAAGGAATTGGTTTCTCATTCTACTTTAAGTTCTTTTGCACGTTGACTAGAATCAAGTCTTCATCCAAAAGGAAGTGGTTTCTCATTCGCCTTTATGTTCCTTTTGTAATTGATTGTAACCAAGTCTAATTCCCTAAGGAATTGGTTTCTCATTCTGCCTTAAATTCTTTTGGGCATTGAATGAAGTCACGTTTTAGTCCAAAAGGAATTGGTTTCCCATTCTGCTTTAAATTCTTTTGGGCATTGAATGGAATCAAGTCTTAATCAAAATGGAATTGGTTTCTCATTCTCCTTTATGTTCCTTTTGTATTTTATTTGTAGCAAGCCTTATTCCTTAAGGAATAGGTTTCTCATTCATCTTTAAGTTCTTTTGGGCATTGAATGGAATCAAGTCTTAATCCAAAAGGAATTGGTTTCTCATTCTACTTTATGTTCTTTTGGGCATTGACTAGAATCAAGTCTTCATCCAAAAGGAATTGGTTTCTCATTCTCCTTTATGTTCCTTTTGTAATTGATTGTAAGCAAGTCTAATTCCTTAAGGAATTGGTTTCTCATTCTCCTTTATGTTGCTTTTGCATTTGATTGGAAGCAAGTCTTATTCCTTAAAGAATTGGTTTCTCATTCTTCTTTAAGTTCTTTTGGGCATTGAATAGAATCAAGTCTTTATCCAAAAGGAATTGGTTTCTCATTGTCCTTTATATTCCTTTTGCAATTGATTGTAAGCAAGTCTTATTCCTTAAGGAGTTGGTTTCTCATTCTGCTTTAAGTTCTTTTGGGCATTGAATGGAATCAAGTCTTAGTCCAAAAGGAATTGGTTTCTCATTCTACTTTAAGTTCTTTTGGGCATCAACTAGAATGAAGTCTTCATCCAAAAGGAATTGGTTTCTCATTATCCTTTATGTTCCTTTTGTAATTGATTGTAAGCAAGTCTAATTCCTTAAGGAATTGGTTTCTCATTCTCCTTTATGTTGCTTTTGCATTTGATTGGAAGCAAGTCTTATTCCTTAAAGAATTGGTTTCTCATTCTTCTTTAAGTTCTTTTGGGCATTGAATATAATCAAGTCTTTATCCAAAAGGAATTGGTTTCTCATTCTCCTTTATATTCATTTTGCAAATGATTGGAAGCTAGTCTTATTCCTTAAGGAGTTGGTTTCTCATTCTGCTTTAAGTTCTTTTGGGCATTGAATGAAATCACGTTTTAGTCCAAAAGCAATTGGTTTCCCATTCCGCTTTAAATTCTTTTGGGCATTGAATGGAATCAAGTCTTAATCAAAAAAGAATTGGTTTCTTATTGTCCTTTATGTTCCTTTTGCAATTGATTGGAAGCAAGTCTTATTCCTTAACGAGTTGGTTTCTCACTCTTCTTTAAGTTATTTTGGGCATTGAATGGAATCAAGTCTTAGTCCAAAAGGAATTGGTTTCTCATTCTACTTTAAGTTCTTTTGCACATTGATTAGAATTAAGTCTTCATCCAAAAGGAAGTGGTTTCTCATTCGCCTTTATGTTCCTTTTGTAATTGATTATAACCAAGTCTAATTCCTTAAGGAATTAGTTTCTCATTCTGCTTTAAATTCTTTTGGGCATTGAATGAAGTCACGTTTTAGTCCAAAAGGAATTGGTTTCCCATTCTGCTTTAAATTCTTTTGGGCATTGAATGGAATCAAGTCTTAATCAAAATGGAATTGGTGTCTCATTCTCCTTTATGTTCCCTTTGCATTTGATTTGTAGCAAGTCTTATTCCTTAAGGAATTGGCTTCTCATTCTTCGTTAAGTTCTTTTGGGCATTGAATGGAATCAAGTCTTAATCCAAAAGGAATTGGTTTCTCATTCTCCTTTATGTTCCTTTTGTAATTGATTGTAAGCAAGTCTAATTCCGTAAGGAATTGGTTTCTCATTCTCCTTTACGTTACTTTTCCATTTGATTGGAAGCAAGTCTTACTCCTTAAAGAATTGGTTTCTCATTCTTCTTTAAGTTCTTTTTGGCATTGACTAGAATCAAGCCTTCATCCAAAAGGAATTGGTTTCTCATTCTCCTTTATGTTCCTTTTGTAATTGATTGTAAGCAAGTCTAATTCCTTAAGGAATTAGTTTCTCATTTTCCTTTTATGTTCTTTTTGCATTTGATTTGTAGCAAGCCTTATTCCTTAAGGAATAGGTTTCTCATTCTTCTTTAAGTTCTTTTGGGCATTGAATGGAATCAAGTCTTAATCCAAAAGGAATTGGTTTCTCATTCTACTTTAAGTTCTTTTGGGCATTGACTAGAATCAAGTCTTCATCCAAAAGGAATTGGTTTCTCATTCTCCTTTATGTTCCTTTTGTAATTGATTGTAAGCAAGTCTAATTCCTTAAGGAATTGGTTTCTCATTCTCCTTTATGTTGCTTTTGCATTTGATTGGAAGCAAGTCTTATTCCTTAAAGAATTGGTTTCTCATTCTTCTTTAAGTTCTTTTGGGCATTGAATAGAATCAAGTCTTTATCCAAAAGGAATTGGTTTCTCATTCTCCTTTATATTCCTTTTGCAATTGATTGGAAGCATGTCTTATTCCTTAAGGAGTTGGTTTCTCGTTCTTCTTTAAGTTCTTTTGGGCATTGAATAGAATCAAGTCTTAGTCCAAAAGGAATTGGTTTCTCATTCTACTTTAAGTTCTTTTGGGCATCAACTAGAATGAAGTCTTCATCCAAAAGGAATTGGTTTCTCATTATCCTTTATGTTCCTTTTGTAATTGATTGTAAGCAAGTCTAATTCCTTAAGGAATTGGTTTCTCATTCTCCTTTATGTTGCTTTTGCATTTGATTGGAAGCAAGTCTTATTCCTTAAAGAATTGGTTTCTCATTCTTCTTTAAGTTCTTTTGGGCATTGAATATAATCAAGTCTTTATCCAAAAGGAATTGGTTTCTCATTCTCCTTTATATTCATTTTGCAATTGATTGGAAGCAAGTCTTATTCCTTAAGGAGTTGGTTTCTCATTCTGCTTTAAGTTCTTTTGGGCATTGAATGAAATCACGTTTTAGTCCAAGAGGAATTGGTTTCCCATTCTGCTTTAAATTCTTTTGGGCATTGAATGGAATCAAGTCTTAATCAAAAAAGAATTGGTTTCTTATTGTCCTTTATGTTCCTTTTGCAATTGATTGGAAGCAAGTCTTATTCCTTAACGAGTTGGTTTCTCACTCTTCTTTAAGTTATTTTGGGCATTGAATGGAATCAAGTCTTAGTCCAAAAGGAATTGGTTTCTCATTCTACTTTAAGTTCTTTTGGACATTGATTAGAATTAAGTCTTCATCCAAAAGGAAGTGGTTTCTCATTCGCCTTTATGTTCCTTTTGTAATTGATTATAACCAAGTCTAATTCCTTAAGGAATTAGTTTCTCATTCTGCTTTAAATTCTTTTGGGCATTGAATGAAGTCACGTTTTAGTCCAAATGGAATTGGTTTCCCATTCTGCTTTAAATTCTTTTGGGCATTGAATGGAATCAAGTCTTAATCAAAATGGAATTGGTGTCTCATTCTCCTTTATGTTCCCTTTGCATTTGATTTGTAGCAAGTCTTATTCCTTAAGGAATTGGCTTCTCATTCTTCGTTAAGTTCTTTTGGGCATTGAATGGAATCAAGTCTTAATCCAAAAGGAATTGGTTTCTCATTCTCCTTTATGTTCCTTTTGTAATTGATTGTAAGCAAGTCTAATTCCGTAAGGAATTGGTTTCTCATTCTCCTTTACGTTACTTTTCCATTTGATTGGAAGCAAGTCTTACTCCTTAAAGAATTGGTTTCTCATTCTTCTTTAAGTTCTTTTTGGCATTGACTAGAATCAAGCCTTCATCCAAAAGGAATTGGTTTCTCATTCTCCTTTATGTTCCTTTTGTAATTGATTGTAAGCAAGTCTAATTCCTTAAGGAATTAGTTTCTCATTTTCCTTTTATGTTCTTTTTGCATTTGATTTGTAGCAAGCCTTATTCCTTAAGGAATAGGTTTCTCATTCTTCTTTAAGTTCTTTTGGGCATTGAATGGAATCAAGTCTTAATCCAAAAGGAATTGGTTTCTCATTCTACTTTAAGTTCTTTTGGGCATTGACTAGAATCAAGTCTTCATCCAAAAGGAATTGGTTTCTCATTCTCCTTTATGTTCCTTTTGTAATTGATTGTAAGCAAGTCTAATTCCTTAAGGAATTGGTTTCTCATTCTCCTTTATGTTGCTTTTGCATTTGATTGGAAGCAAGTCTTATTCCTTAAAGAATTGGTTTCTCATTCTTCTTTAAGTTCTTTTGGGCATTGAATAGAATCAAGTCTTTATCCAAAAGGAATTGGTTCGTCATTCTCCTTTATATTCCTTTTGCAATTGATTGGAAGCATGTCTTATTCCTTAAGGAGTTGGTTTCTCGTTCTTCTTTAAGTTCTTTTGGGCATTGAATAGAATCAAGTCTTAGTCCAAAAGGAATTGGTTTCTCATTCTACTTTAAGTTCTTTTGGGCATTGACTAGAATCAAGTCTTCATCCAAAAGGAATTGGTTTCTCATTATCCTTTATGTTCCTTTTGTAATTGATTGTAAGCAAGTCTAATTCCTTAAGGAATTGGTTTCTCATTCTCCTTTATGTTGCTTTTGCATTTGATTGGAAGCAAGTCTTATTCCTTAAAGAATTGGTTTCTCATTCTTCTTTAAGTTCTTTTGGGCATTGAATATAATCAAGTCTTTATCCAAAAGGAATTGGTTTCTCATTCTCCTTTATATTCATTTTGCAATTGATTGGAAGCAAGTCTTATTCCTTAAGGAGTTGGTTTCTCATTCTGCTTTAAGTTCTTTTGGGCATTGAATGAAATCACGTTTTAGTCCAAGAGGAATTGGTTTCCCATTCTGCTTTAAATTCTTTTGGGCATTGAATGGAATCAAGTCTTAATCAAAAAAGAATTGGTTTCTTATTGTCCTTTATGTTCCTTTTGCAATTGATTGGAAGCAAGTCTTACTCCTTAAGGAGTTGGTTTCTCACTCTTCTTTAAGTTATTTTGGGCATTGAATGGAATCAAGTCTTAGTCCAAAAGGAATTGGTTTCTCATTCTACTTTAAGTTCTTTTGGACATTGATTAGAATTAAGTCTTCATCCAAAAGGAAGTGGTTTCTCATTCGCCTTTATGTTCCTTTTGTAATTGATTATAACCAAGTCTAATTCCTTAAGGAATTAGTTTCTCATTCTGCTTTAAATTCTTTTGGGCATTGAATGAAGTCACGTTTTAGTCCAAATGGAATTGGTTTCCCATTCTGCTTTAAATTCTTTTGGGCATTGAATGGAATCAAGTCTTAATCAAAATGGAATTGGTGTCTCATTCTCCTTTATGTTCCCTTTGCATTTGATTTGTAGCAAGTCTTATTCCTTAAGGAATTGGCTTCTCATTCTTCGTTAAGTTCTTTTGGGCA
>JAVHNN010000034.1:12500-20000 GCA_031439585.1 Pterocarpus macrocarpus
AAGATTTCTTTTTAAACAAATCTTAATGATTCATTGGACGGGATGGCGGAACGAACCAAGAACCAATCCAATTTTTTGAGGAGTCAGAGGATAACCCTTCATTACATATAAAAGAAAATGGATAATGAAAGAGTAAATATTCGCCCGCGAAATTTTGATTTTTTTTATTTAGAAATTGGAGCCAATCCGATACGATAAATATGATAATAATAAAAAAAAATCAAAATAAAATAAAGATTCGTTAGGATCTTATATTATAATAGAACAAAATAACATTATCTAGTTATAATTATCTAACAACATTATCTAGTTATATATATAGGTGGGAAAAATTGTCTATAAGAATAAATGTCTAGTTCTATATCAAAACAAGATATACAAATCTCCAATAGACCAATCGATTCTATGAAATAAAAAAAAAACCGCGATTCTATTATATTATTCATTAAACATATGTATATATATATTGTATATTATTTTATTGGTATTTGTTAAATCCATTTTTACTGAATTGCTTTATTCGCGAGGAGCCGTATGAGGTGAAAATCTCATGTACGGTTCTGTAATAGCGATGGAATTTAGAAACAACCATCAACTATAACCCCAAGAGAACCAGATTCCGTAAACAACATAGAGGAAGAATGAAAGGAATATCCTATCGAGGTAATCATATTTGCTTCGGAAGATATGCTCTTCAGGCACTTGAGCCCGCTTGGATCACATCTAGACAAATAGAAGCAGGGCGGCGGGCAATGTCACGAAATGTCCGCCGAGGTGGACAAATATGGGTACGCATATTTCCAGACAAACCGGTTACAGTAAGACCTACCGAAACGCGTATGGGTTCGGGAAAAGGATCTCCTGAATATTGGGTAGCTGTCGTTAAACCAGGTAGAATACTTTATGAAATGGGCGGAGTCGCAGAAAACATAGCCAGAAGGGCTATTTCAATAGCAGCATCCAAAATGCCTATCCGAACTCAATTCGTTATTTCAAGATAATAATTAGAACCAAAGGAAAGAGGTCTTTAGGATGAAAAATAATTGCAATTGTGGGTTTCTTTTTTTTGTTGAATACAGAATTTTATTTTTACTTCAAGCTTTGGACTGAAAGAACAGATAAAATAAAAATGATATGATTCAACCTCAAACCCATTTGAATGTAGCCGATAACAGCGGAGCCCGCCAATTGATGTGTATTCGAATCATAGGAGCTAGTAATCGACGATATGCTTATATTGGTGACATTATTGTTGCTGTAATCAAGGAAGCAGTACCAAATACGTCTTTAGAAAGATCAGAAGTGATCAGAGCTGTAATTGTACGTACTTGTAAAGAACTCAAACGTAGCAACGGCATGATAATACAGTATGATGATAATGCTGCGGTTGTTATTGATCAAGAAGGAAATCCAAAAGGAACTAGAATTTTTGGCGCAATCGCCCGGGAATTGAGACAGTTAAATTTCACTAAAATAGTTTCATTAGCACCCGAGGTATTATAAGACGAAACGATATATTATTTGTGAATGAAATAGATTAATTAATAGATTATGTCTTACACATATACCTTCTGTAGTAATTATTATATTAGTAATAATTATATATATAATTAATAAAAAATAATAATATTTGAATATTTCATAACCCCCCCAAAAAAGAATACTTCAAAATCTAAAAGAAAATAATATAAATAATATAATAATAATAAATATATAATAATAATAAATAATATATATAACCCATAATTAGATTATTATATTCAATTCAATATATTCAATATTCGATATTTTTTTTTTTTTTTTTTTGAAAAAATAGAAAAAGGAGCATGCTGATTATATCGAAAGTAAAGGGCAACATTTATTTTCCTTTATTATGGGTAAGGACACCATCGCTGACATAATAACATCTATACGAAATGCTGACATGAATAGAAGAGGAACGGTTCAAATACCATCTACTAACATAACCGAAAACATTGTTAAAATGCTTTTACGAGAGGGTTTTATTGAAAACGTGAGAAAACATAGGGAAAGGGAAAAATTTTTTTTAGTTTTAACTCTACGGTATAGAAGAAATAGAAAAGGATCATATAAAACGAGTTTGAATTTAAAACGGATCAGTACACCTGGTCTACGAATCTATTCTAATTATCTAAAAATTCCGAGAATTTTAGGAGGGATGGGGATCGTAATTCTTTCTACTTCTAGAGGTATAATGACAGATCGAGAGGCTCGATTAGAAAGAATCGGCGGAGAAGTTTTATGTTATATATGGTAATCTTTCTGATATCCGAATTATATGAAAAACTTCTATAAATTTTTGTGAAAAAGGAAAGAGAGAGAAAACATAGGATCACTCCAATGAATACGTGAAAAGGGTTTAACGGGAATAGGAATAAAAGGATTCATGAGGGTTTAATTAAATTACTGAATCAATTTCTGGGGGTATGTTCCAGGTTCATTTAAATTTAAATAATGAAAATATGATTCTAGACTATATTTCCGAAAAGGTTCGACGTACTCTTCTTTTATATGTATACGACAGGGAAAGAAAAAATGGAAGTATAAGTTATTTAATTAGACTGTTTTTTCAGCCTCAACATTATTTGTTTTGAGGGGTACGATTAGAAATTTTAAATTTAAGGAAACCATATTTTCTTCCAATAAAATGGATTCAGGATTAAGTTAAGGAATGACAAATATGAAAATAAGAGCCTCTGTTCGTAAAATTTGTGAAAAATGTCGATTGATCCGTAGACGAGGGCGAATTATAGTAATTTGTTCCAATCCAAGACATAAACAAAGACAAGGATAATATTTCCACAAGACAAGAAAAGTCTTTCAATTATAAAGGACCGGATGCACAAATAACAAAATTTTAAAAATCACATATTTAATTTCAATCTTTTTTAAATTACATTAAATTATATAAATTTTATATATATATAGTAATATATTTGAATATGTGCAAATTTCAATTTATTATGAAATTAGAAATTCTATTTAGAAATGAAATATATTCTATATTAGAAATTATATTCTATATATATAGAATATTTATATTAACTTATATATAAATATTAATATTCATATTTATATTATCCATTTTAATATAAGAGATATCTTTATATAAGAGATATTTTTGATATTTAAATACATAGAAATAGAATACCAATTAATAGAATATAAATTCTAGTTTCTAATTAGAAAATAGTAAAGCATCCGTTTTTGACATGAAATGGATATATCCATATATCTCGGACTTCTATTTATGAGATAATAATTATGAAATAAAAAAAAAAAAAGATAATAAGATATGGCAAAACCTATACCCAAAATTGGTTCGCGTAAAAATGCTCGTAAAATACCAAAGGGAGTTATTCATGTTCAAGCTAGTTTCAACAATACCATTGTGACTGTTACAGATGTACTGGGGCGGGTGATTTCTTGGTCCTCCGCAGGTACTTGTGGATTCAAAGGTACGCGAAGGGGAACACCGTTTGCCGCTCAAACCGCAGCAGGAAATGCTATTCGAACAGTAGCGGATCAAGGCATGCAACGAGCAGAAGTCATGATAAAAGGTCCCGGTCTCGGAAGAGATGCGGCATTAAGAGCTATTCGTAGAAGTGGCATACTATTAAATTTTATACGGGATGTAACCCCGATGCCACATAATGGGTGTAGGTCCCCTAAAAAAAGACGTGTGTAAAATGAGAAATAAACATAGAATGGATTTCAAGAGAAATAAACAATTCAAGGATTTGAAAAAAAAAAAGAAAATAGATTACTATGGTTCGAGAGAAAGTAAGAGTATCTACTCGGACACTACAGTGGAAGTGTGTTGAATCAAGAGTAGACAGTAAGCGGCTTTATTATGGACGCTTTATTCTGTCTCCACTTATGAAAGGCCAAGCCGATACAATAGGCATTGCGATGCGAAGAGTTTTGCTCGGAGAAATAGATGGAACATGTATCACACGTGCAAAATCTGAGAAAATACCACATGAATATTCTACCATAGTAGGTATTCAAGAATCAGTACATGAAATTTTAATGAATTTGAAAGAAATAGTATTGAGAAGTAATCTGTATGGAACTCGGGACGCGTCTATTTGTGTCAAGGGTCCTGGATATGTAACTGCTCAAGACATCATTTTACCACCTTCTGTGGAAATCGTTGATAATACACAACATATAGCTAACCTAACAGAACCCATTAATTTGTGTATTGGATTACAAATCGAGAGGAATCGCGGATATTGTATAAAAAGACTAAAAAACTTTCAAGACGGAAGTTATCCTATAGATGCTGTATTCATGCCTGTTCGAAACGCAAATCATAGTATTCATTCTTATGTGAATGGGAACGAAAAACAAGAGATACTCTTTCTCGAAATATGGACAAATGGAAGTTTAACTCCTAAAGAAGCGCTTTATGAAGCCTCCCGGAATTTGATTGACTTATTTATTCCTTTTTTACATGCGGAAGAAGAAAACTTAAATTTAGAAAACAATCAACACAAAGTTACTTTACCCCTTTTCACTTTTCATGATATATTGGCTAAACTAAGGAAAAATAAAAAAGAGATAGAATTAAAATCTTTTTTTATTGACCAATTAAAATTGCCTCCCAGGATCTATAATTGTCTCAAAAGTTCCAATATACATACATTATTGGAACTTTTGAATACCAGTCAAGAAGACCTTATGAAAATTGAACATTTTCGGGTAGAAGATGTAAAACATATATTGGACATTTTAGAAATTGAAAAGCATTTTGCATAAATTTGCAATCCATTAGATTTTTTTCATCTTTCATCTTTATTTTTTAGAAAAAATAAAGATGAAAGATGAAAAAAATAAAGATAAAATATGGAGTTTGAATCTTTATCTTTAGAAAAAATCCATATACTCGGAGTAGGTTCAAAGATGTATCTAGGGATTAGTCCTTTCAAAGTGAATTCTCCCTAGATACACAATACACATGGCATGATATTTTATTTCACAATTGAATCAATTTAAAAAAGACCTAAAGTTAGGGATTTCTCAATAGGTAATGTTGCTCCAATACCCAACCAAAGGGCCACTGCAGTACCAATCAAAAAGACGGTTGTTGCTACTGGACGACAGAAATGGGTTTTGGAATTTATTAACATTCTCCAAAAAGGGTACTGTTAATAATCCCGCAGGTACCGAAACCATTAAAGAACGCCCAATAACTTATTGGGCACTGTACAAGTATTTGAAATACAGGAAAGAAATACCATTCAGGCAATATTTCCAAAGGAGTTGCAAATGGATCCGCCGGTTCCCCAATCATTGATGGTTCTAAAACTGCTAAGCCTACGTTACAGGCAATAGTACCTAGAATAACTACGGGAAAAATATATAAAAGATCATTGGGCCATGCGGGTTCTCCATAATAATTATGACCCATTCCTTTAGCCAATTTAGCTCTTAATACAGGATCATTCAAGTCAGGTTTATTTGTTATTGGGATAGGTGAATTCTTATGGATCCATCCTCCGAAAGAACCGGACATGATAATTTTATCATCCGGCTCGAGCACGAATCAAACGAACCGAGTGTACCTATAGAAAAATTTATATGTTATCTACACATATTTGAGGATTCTATGTAAGAAAATGGACTCGATTCTCTTTTCCGGAGTTACACAACTATCTATTGTGAAAAACTCAGTTCTTATTAAGTAAATGCTCAATACCCAAGTAGGCTTTCTTAAATTGATAGTGCTTTCTGGGTCATCTCAGACCTTGTGATTGTTATCCCCCCTCACCCTCAAAGAAAGAATCTCCGGACTTTTTACATACAAAGGATTTACTTGTTACTAATAGAATCTAACCCCAGTTCTTCTTTAGATCTACTTGTTTCACTCCGATAGTATCAGAAATCGAGTCAATGCATAGGAAATGAATGCATTTCCATACTATTAAGTTAAGTGAAATAGATAAGACAGATTATACCACATCACTTATTTTACTGGATCTTACGGAGCCTGTTCATGCAGGACATAATCGAGTCTGATCATAGAAAAGAGTCTCTTCAAGCGAACCGGCCTATCCTCTGTAGGGGGCTTGCGCGGTGGTTGGAACAAAGACACATTTTATTGCAAATTCAAATGTGGCAGATAAGAAAAAGTCATCCATCTGCGCGGACCAATCAATAGTTCAAATCACACACTCCCATAATCCATTTTTTCCCCGGAGAATCCCCTTCAACTGTTCGTGTATCTCAAATAAAAAAGACTCTAATTTTGTTAAGTGTTAAGTTGAAGGAAATATCCAAATACATGTCTTATTATTTTTAATAATCCATATTTGTAGCAATGAAATACTTTTGTTCCTCAAAATGATAAATGATTGATTACAAATATCTATGATCCATATATATTCTCTATAAAGGACCGGAAATGCCTTGCTTACGTATCATTGGAAAGTGCATTAACATAAATACAGCAGTAAGAAGAGGTAATACAAAAGTATGTAAACTATAAAAACGAGTCAAGGTAGATTGTCCTACACTAGCACTTCCGCGTAATAACTCCACCAAAGACGATCCTATTACAGGAATAGCTTCAGGTACCCCTGTTACAATTTTGACTGCCCAATAACCAATTTGGTCCCAAGGTAAGGAATAACCAGTTACACCAAAAGATGCAGTCAATACAGCCAAAACAACACCCGTAACCCAAGTCAATTCGCGAGGTTTTTTAAAACCGCCGGTGAGATACACACGAAATACGTGCAGGATCATCATTAAAACCATCATACTTGCCGACCATCGATGAACTGATCGGATTAACCAACCAAAGTTAGCCTCAGTCATTATATATTGAACAGAAGTAAAAGCCTCAGTAACGGTCGGACGATAATAAAAGGTTATAGCAAATCCCGTTGCAACATGTACTAAAAAACAAGTAAGTGTAATTCCACCTAAACAATAGAATATGTTGACATGAGGAGGAACGTATTTACTAGTTATATCATCGGCAATCGCCTGAATTTCAAGACGTTCTTCGAACCAATCATAGACTTTATTGAGATAGGTAAACCAAGGGAACTCCCCCTCTGAGAACCGTATATGAGAATTTCATCTCGTACGGCTCAAACAGAAATACCCCAATACTGGTTGTAACGGAAACGGATATGTTTAATAAAAAGTTTGAAACTTCTTAACTTAATCCTATTATTCCAAATCTTATATGAAGATAAGAAAAATATGGAAATCCGAAAGCTATTCTTTGCGGTTATAATGCCAAAATCTCAAGTCGGCTCACTCGTCTTTATCTTGATCCTTACAGGCCTCTTGAATATTCTATTTACTTCATTTTTTCTTTTATTTATTTTTTTTTTGTATAATGTGACTTTACTGCTGTCTTCTTTATTATTAGTATTGATAAAAATTCTCTTGTTAAGACCCTATGAACAATTAAACAAAACCTCAGATTCATACCAGAACCACGATGATTCAAAAAAACCT
>JAVHNN010000034.1:25000-42500 GCA_031439585.1 Pterocarpus macrocarpus
AGAGCCGTATGCAATACGCAAAAGATGCCTGTACGGTTGTTCAATTCTATCTTTTTTTTTATCTCTCTCGCACGATAAGGCGAGAGAGAGTTATATCATCAGGGTAATGATCCATCAACCCGCTAGTTCTTTTTATGAGGCACAAACGGGAGAATTTATCCTGGAAGCGGAAGAACTACTGAAGATGCGCGAAACTATCACAAGGGTTTATGTACAAAGAACAGGCAAACCTTTATGGCTTGTATCCGAAGACATGGAAAGGGATGTTTTTATGTCAGCAGCAGAAGCCCAAGCCCACGGAATTGTTGATCTTGTAGCGGTTGAATAAAAAATTAGCAGCAAGGATTCCGCGCAAATACACGATTTGATATTTTTTTCTTATTAATCTAATCTTCTTATCTTCTTACCGGATTTATTAGAATATTTCTATAATATTTCTAAAAATCTTTCTATTAATTAATCTATTAATAGAATAGAACTGATTCATAATCATCGGGTTAAGATTGATCTAAACCAACTCATTATGTATACGACTCACCATGCCAACTATGAAACAACTTATTAGAAACACAAGACAGCCAATCCGAAATGTCACGAAATCCCCCGCTCTTCGGGGATGTCCTCAGCGCCGAGGAACCTGTACTAGGGTGTATGTGCGACTCGTTCAGATCATAGACTAAGAGAAAAGAAAGGAAAAAAGATTTTCCAGTATCGGTGGATCGGTTAAGATAGTGAATGGAAGAGCTCCATTCACTATCTTAACTTAAAAAAATCTATTAAATTTAAATTTATAATAAAATTAATAATAAATAATATATAGATATATAGATATATATATATATATTCTTCTATTGTGTATCAAATTTATGGTTTCGATTGGTGCAAACCCAATCACCTCAATTTGCAATTTAAGATGAGAAAAATTTCCCCATTGGTAGCAAATGCTTACCCATTAAGCGGGGGAAATCCTATATTTCAATTAAAAAGCGGAAAAATTATGCTCTTATTTTTATTTTTGCAAGAACGGACTAAGAGGGTCAGCTACCCAGCTAATCTTCATACTTAAATACCGTTACTGTATAGCTAGATTTCGTTGTGAAAGACCTATTACTAGATATTTCATGGGTAGAGCCAAAGAGTGTGAACTGTACAAGTTAACAATAATATTGATTAAATCCAGGAAGGGGCTCCGGTGTATAGAGAAGATCTCGCCGTTTAAAAAGTAATCATAGAAACGATGGAACCCACTATTTATTTCTCTATTTCTATTTTATTTACTATGTTTTTTCTCAATACACTTTCTTATTTCGAGGTTAAATGCTTCAAAATCAAAAGTAAAAAATCGTGGTCGGGAAGGTTATAGTAGCAAAAGAAGCCATTGAAATTCTTACTTTATACATTGGAAGAATCCATTTTTGTTATTAATAGACTAGGAAGGGAAAAAGAATAACTGAAAGAAAAGAAATCTAATAGTTATTCATCAAAGTATCATTTATTCAATGACCAGAATTAAACGAGGAAATATAGCTCGGAAACGTAGGACAAAAATTCGTTTATTTACATCAAGCTTTCGTGGGGCTCATTCAAGACTTACTCGAACTAGTACTCAACAGAAAATAAAAGCTTTGGTTTCGGCTCATCGGGATAGAAATAGGAAAAAAAGAGGTTTTCGCGGTTTGTGGATCAATCGAATAAATGCAGTAATTGGTAAGAATCCAAAAAAAATATACAATAGTTATCGTAATTTATTGTATAATCTGTACAAGAGGCAATTGCTTCTTAATCGTAAAATAGTTGCACAAATAGCTATATTAAAGGGGAATTGCCTTTTTATGATTGCCAACGAGATCATAAAATAAGAATTCCCCGGAGAATGAACTCCGGGAAGGTAGTAGAGTAGGTATTTGTATGCTAAAATAGAATTGATATGAGAAAGTCATCAAAACGAACAACCACGCTCAATAAAAAAAGATTGATTCTTCTTCACCGATTATCTTTTTTCTTACAACACAACAACCAAAATTGGATTGTCGTAGTTTTCGAACAAAACATCAATCCACATTTGATTTGAGTTTCAATTCAAATTTGTGAATTCAATTGAAGAATAACTCTAGTTTTTTTTGTTTTAAAACCGGTAGTAGTTCTAGCGGTCGACTCGCCTTTTTCAAATTGTTTTTCATTATTAAGAAAAGGTAACGAAGATAAAATACGAGCTTGTTTTATAGCAATCGTAATTAATCGTTGTTGTTTTAAGGTCAATCTATTCACCCGTCTAGATAATATTTTTCCTTGTTCACTAATAAATCGACTAATTAAACTCATGTTTTTATAATCAATTCGATCCCCCGATTGGATCGGGGGCAAACGCCTACGAAAAGATCGCTTGGGTTTGAGAAAGAGTCGCTTAGATTTATCCATGATTTGTTTATTCCTTTCCCGAGAATCCTATTTCTTACAAAAAAAAAGGATTTGTTTTATTTTATTGATTTTCTTACTTTTTTTGTTCTATAATTAAATGGATTTTGTTCTATAATTAAATAGATGTTATATGTTATATATAATCTAATTTATATATATTTAATATATAAATTAGAATATAAATTAGAAAATATATATGAGAAATGGATCATTATTCATATTCCTTGGAAGGGTGACACACAAGAGATCCGTATTTTCTATTTCTTTATCTCTGCATGAATCGTATGTTTGCAACAACAAGGACAGAATTTTCTTAGTTCTAATCGACTAGGCGTATTGTGTCGATTCTTTTGAGTAATATATCTGGAAATACCCGTTGATTCCTTATTAACACTCTTTTGAGCACAACAGGTACATTCCAAAATAACCCTTACTCGGATATCTTTACTCTTGGCCATGAACCTCCTTTTCTTTTGGTTTTTGATTCACTTAACTCTTCTATTCTATTTTAGGATTCGAAGCGAAGAAGAAGAAAGGAATGAAAAAAAAAGTAAAAGTTGATAATTCTAAATCAAATTATGAAAGATTTCGTTTCAATTAACATAGTACAGGAAAATTTAAGTAATACAATGATTTCAAACGATTTTTTGAATCGCAGTACAGTATTTCAGTTTTCATTTAAGTATCTTCTATGATATTGTTGCCCCCACCCTAGCCATTCTATTTCCATTTCTGGTCTCACTCTTTTAAGAATGGAAATGGAATTGAATTATTCATTCAATTCCATTGAAGCCTGTACCAGATTCCGAGTTTCACCGAGGCCGAATCCACCTTTATTCTTTTTCTTTTCTAACTTTTTCTATTCGAATCGAATTCTAAAAAAAAAAAAAGAAGAGGGGGATTAATCGCAGATATTTGATTGGATCTCTAATCTTCTTCACCCCTTCCCGCGCCAATAACTAGAATGAAAAAAAGGGGAATATCAATGCATCCGGAAAAAAACGATTGATTTCTATTAAGAGACCCGCTAAAGCCCCAAACCATAGAGTACTTACCACTGGTGCCACGGAGAGATATGTTTTAAGATCTCGCATTTTTAATCCTCCCTTTTTCTTTATTGTAATTTGTAATACATAATTTCATATAGGAATATGATCAGATGGTTATTACGTTAATAACCACTTGGATTTTCGGCCGACTTCTAATTCAAATTGAAATGTACAACGATTCATTCGATAGCTTTTTTTTTTCTAATAAAAAGGTCTATTTCTGCCCGAACATTCCATAAAAATGTATTTCCATTTTAGGGGAATTTCCTATTTTTTTTTATTTCTATTTAACTTATTTCTTAATAAGTCTTTGATTATTATGATTTTGATTATTATACGAATTTTTGTATTCTTAAGTCTATTACTATTATTATATAGATATGTAGATATTATCCAGATATATAGAATATCTAATATTCTATAATAGATATATATTATCTATTTTATTCTATTTTTTTTTTTTTTTTTTAATTCAATATTCTAATTTTATTCTTATTTTAGAGAATTAGAATATTTTCATTTTTCATATCCTATAATATAGACTAAAATTATAGAATAAGAAAAAAAATGACAGGATAATAGATATATATCTATCAACGGAGAAAAGAAAAATGTGGAAAACAAGACAAAGATTCTTTACAATGACACTGGAAACCAATTGAAAGGGATGTAGCGCAGCTTGGTAGCGCGTTTGTTTTGGGTACAAAATGTCACGGGTTCAAATCCTGTCATCCCTATCCCTAACTAGTACTTATCATATGAGGAGTAACAAGGGATCAATTGAGAGACCGATTCAAATTGGAGATACATATATATATCAATATATATTGATATATATATCAATATATATTGATATAGTATATGCATGCAAGATGTATTGGGGTCACATAAAATTGATTATTATTATTATGAAAATAAAAAGCGCTCTTAGTTCAGTTCGGTAGAACGCGGGTCTCCAAAACCCGATGTCGTAGGTTCAAATCCTACAGAGCGTGATTCCATTCTTGTTAGATCGAGAATGACAATGAAATAATTGAACAGCAGTCTAAAGTCTGAATTTGACCTCCTGCGGATTAGGATTAAAACAAAGAAATAGGAGGTCAATAAACAAAAGAGATGTTAATTAATCAAAGGTCCAACTGATCACCACGTCGGTATTGTAAATATGCAGTTACGAATAATCCAGCCAAAGTAATAGGAATTAGTCCTAACACAATTCCAAATAGAAAAACTTCAATCATTCTTTTTTGTTTGAAAGGGAAAGGGGGAGGTAATATATATCCTTAAATATTAATCTGTATTGACGACCATGAATCTCAATGATCAAGAATTGGAAATTGACATGGTAAGGAACTATAGAATATCTAGAGTATCAAAAAATTTCCAATTCAATTCAAATTTTCAAATTAAATAAGTCGTATCTTACTCAGACCGATAAAAAGAGCTGAGGTTATAGTTAAAGCCGCTAGTAGAAAACCGAAATAACTAGTTATAGTGGGCATAAAGAAGCTAAGTGAAATAAGTTCTTTTTATACATATGTTTACAAAGCACTTCCCTAAGTTTCCATTTTTGAGAGAAATAAAAATCGAATAGTAGAATAAGCAAAAATACCACTTGAGAGATACAATGGAAAATCTTGGATTTATCAATCAATCATTACAGACGAACAAAAATATAGTGACATAGGTAAGAAATCAATTCATCACTTGTGACATCTATTCTATCCATCCTGTGATTCAAAATCAACAGATTTTTTGAGCAACTCGTGAGTTGAGTAAACTAATCCAAATATGATTTTCATTTTTGATATTTCTAATTATAGAATATTTCTATTTATTGTTTATATTCTATAAATATTCTATTTATATTCGAAATATTTAATAATTAGAAATATCAAAAATTAGAAATATCAAATTCAAAAATAATATTAATAAAATAATGAAAATAATGATTAATATTAAAAAAAAACCATAAAAAAAAAAGAAAAAGAAACTTTGTTGTTTAACTTCATTCAACTTTGAATTTATATGGAAGAAAATCGGAAAACTATACACCCCTTTTTTATTGTATCTAATTTATTCTATTTTTAATTTTTTGATTTTAGAATAAAAGAAAAGTTACCTTAGAATGCCCTTTACTTTTTTTTTATTTTAAATCATTAGATTTAGTAGTGGGTTCCATTCCTCTACTATCTACAACGAGAATAAAAGGATATGAGATCACTCGAAACTAGGGTTCCACAGTTTTTTTGTCTTTCCATATTCTATTTTAATAGAAAACTCTATCCTTGTAATTTAGCCACGAAAGAGCCTTTGTTTCTGTCATCAAATAGTATCTATTACTGCTATCTTTGTTACTTGTTACTGGAGGACTAACCAATTCAACTCTTTAAAATGAGAGAAAGGGGGGGTTTCCAACAAAAAAAACATCTTCGACAACCACAAAAAAGTCTATTTCTAGATTTGACATCTAATTGAATTGGAGAAATAAAATATGAGAATCTCCCTCATGAATTATCAAAAACAAATCCGTCGGATTCACATTTTAATTGATCTTCAGTTTCTAGTCCGAAGCTAGTAATGTGGAGAACCCTCATCTTATACTATAAACATCTCTTATACTATTAAACTTAAACTTTGAGGAATTTTCTATTGAGTACATCGATACAACCAACAAGGAAATTAGAAAGAATCTAGTACTTGATCTCGCCACGGATTGTGAAATTTCGTTGCTGTGTCAGAAGAAGGATAGCTATACTGATTCGGTATACTCGAAAGACACCCTGGGTACAATATTGACGATCTAACAAGGATGAATCTCAGTAAATTTCTACTTACTGATCTCATCTTTTATGGAATCGATCCCCCTTTGACTGTACAAGAATATGTGGAGCTCGACATGTCTGGAAGCACCGGAGAACGTTCTTTTGCTGATATTATTACCAGCATTCGATACTGGATTATTCATAGCATTACTATACCCTCCCTATTCATTGCGGGTTGGTTATTTGTCAGCACGGGTTTAGCTTACGATGTATTTGGAAGCCCCCGCCCAAACCATATTTTACGGAGAGCCGACAAGGAATTCCATTAATAACTGGCCGTTTTGATCCTTTGGAACAACTTGATGAATTTAGTAGATCTTTTTAGGAGGCTCCAATGACCATAGATAGGACCTATCCAATTTTTACAGTACGATGGTTGGCTGTTCACGGACTAGCGGTACCCACCGTCTTTTTTTTGGGATCAATATCAGCAATGCAGTTCATCCAACGATAAACCTAATCCGAATTATAGAGCTACGACACAATCAAACCCAAACGAACAAAATGTTGAATTGAATCGTACCAGTCTCTACTGGGGGTTATTACTCATTTTTGTACTTGCTGTTTTATTTTCAAATTATTTCTTCAATTAATAGAAGAAAAGGAAATAGTAAATACGTATTCGGAATTTTCTTATCCCATTCGGAAGGATATCATTTCATAATTATCTATGACTGTTTATGTCTCTAGTATGACTACGTGATCAAATGTGGAGGAAAGTGGGATAAATGGCCGATACTACTGGAAGGATTCCTCTTTGGATAATAGGTACTGTAACTGGTATTCCTGTGATCGGTTTAATTGGTATTTTCTTTTATGGTTCATATTCCGGATTGGGCTCATCCCTGTAGTAATCGGATGAATTGAGTTTTCAAAATGAACGTGTAAGAAGAACTCAACAGGGATCCACTCTTTTTTTGATGAATTCGAGGGGGTCCCGTTGAGTTCTTAATAAGAATAATCTTTCTTATTCGTATAAATGACTCAATGGATAACTTTTTTCGATGTTTCAAAAAAGTCCATTTCATTTTTTTTTGATTTGATGTTTTTTTTTTCTTTTTAAAAATGAACTTCATTTATTGATTCAAAAAAGATTATCTAGAGGAAAATATCTGTCGATCCTATTTATTTTAAGTTGAAAGAAAAGTAAAAAAAAGAAGGAATAAAGGGATTGATTTACTTTTTCGGGGTACCGCAATAGAAATAATATAAATTATGTTATATTATATTGGAAAAATTCTATTGTAATATATTCTTAATTCTATTCTATCTTTACTTTTCTATCGAGCAAATATCATGTGAACCGAACCTTTTCTATACTATACTAATTCTATACTATACTAATAGAATCTTATTCTAAATCGATTTTAGTATCGAATTGTATCGAATCATGATTGAATTCTTTCTTTTTCTATTCTAAACAAGTTAATTGAAGAAGTTGTATTTGGTCAATAAACCCCCCCTTTTTTTGTTTGTCCACTACGTAACGTATTCTACTATATGCAATAATATAATATTATATCTCATAAAGGTTTTGCTCGAAGTTTCAAAAAATTGAAACAAAGCTAAGAATAGGATTCTTTAAGGAAGGGGATCAAGAAGTATTATTCTATAAATATATTGAAAAATATTTCTATTTCGATACAAGCAAAAAACAATCGGACTCCAGGAAAAGATAAATAATCCCTCCTAGAATCCCGTTTTCCCTATTTCGATTTCTACTGTGCTTAATATTATCCGCCTATTCTTTTTTGTTTAGTATCGAGTCGAATTTTCTTATATTACAACAATAAAGAACTAGTAATTGTTTTCTATTCTAGGACATTGAAATCTGAAAACAGTGACATAATCATACTGCTCTAATTTATTGGGTTTGAAAAAAAAAAGTCAAATAGTCTTCTTCACAATATATATATACTATGACTGACTAGTACTGCAGTACAAGGAATTCTCTAAATATGGTAGAAAAAGACTCGAAATAATCAAAGGTCCTTTTTCATAAATTTTTGATTATACAGAATAGAATTACGGAATTTATCAACTAAAATTTAGTTCTTTTTACCTGCTTAATATGTTGTTCGCGGACCTAGAAATTAGAAATTCATCTCGGACAATTGCACCTTCTCAAATTGTTTCTTTTTAAGAACCAAAAATATTTGTGCCAAAATAATGGATGCCAAGAAGAACAAGAGACCTTGGACACGTAACGGATCTTGAAGTACTATTTCTGCATCCCCCTGACCAAATCCACCCACATTAGGATTACTCGTTAATGGTTGATCAAGTTTGATAGATTCACCCTCTGAAACAAGAAGTTCTGGTCCTGGAGGTATAATATCAATCACTTCACGTCCATCCGATGCATCCACTATAGTTATTTCGTATCCCCCCTTTTCTTTTCGTATGATTTTTTTGACTATCCCCGCTGCTGTAGCATTATACACATTATTATTACTCTTGCTCCCGTCGGGATAAATTTGACCCCTCCCCCTGTTCCCGCCTACATATATAGGATATTTTAAGAAGTGAACATCTCTCTCAGTAGCAGGATTGGGGAAAGGATAGGAAAGGTGATTTCACTATATTTCTGACCGGGAACAGGGCCTACCACAAGAATATTTTTTGTGGGACGATAGCTTTGAAAAGAGAGATTACCTAGCTTTTCTTTAATCTCAGGCGAAATACGATCGGGGGGGGCCAATTCAAAGCCCTCCGGTAAAATAAGAACAGCCCCCACATTCAAAGCCCCCTTTTTACCATTAGCAAGAACTTGTTTCACTTGCATATCATAAGGAATTCGAACAACTGCTTCAAATACAGTATCGGGAAGTACCGTTTGTGGAACTTCAATATCCACGGGCTTATTAGCCAAATGGCAATTGGCACATACAATACGACCAGTTGCTTCTCGCGGATTTTCATATCCCTGCTGTGCAAAAATGGGATATGCATTTGAAATGGGTGCTCGAGTTATTATATATATCATGAGCGATACGGAAATGGATCGAGTAATCTCTTCCTTTATCCAAGAAAAGGCATTTCTAGTTTGCATGGTCCAATCATTGATCCTGAAAATTTCTACAATAAAATTTGGTAGGTCACTGGCATAGTTCCTATCCATGATTCTGCTATTTACTGAAAAGATTTTCCTGGAATATGGGAAGAATCCCTTGGGTGGTGGCTAGAAAGAAAAAGATTTGAATGTTGTTTAGCTTTTGTACAAAATTAAAAATAACAAACTTTCCAATTTGATCAGTGGATCTTTTTTCAGTCATTCATTGAATGATAAATCACTACAAGTGACGGAGATACGCGATTTAAATAACGGAAAATCCAATATTTTAAAATTGTATCTAAAATGACTGGAAAAGTGGAAACAAGACCAGATATAATTTGATCATTCTGAGCAAATCCAAAATCTTTATAGACAGAACCAATCATTAGTTCCCAACCATGGGTCGAATGGAATCCTATACATAAATCAGTTAATAAAAGAATAGAAAAAGCTTTTATTGTGTCACTTAAGTTATATAGGAATTCTTGAACCCACGAGTTAAGAATAAGAAGTTCTTGATTACCTAGACTGGAATAACCAGTTAGAATAACGAAACAGAGTATGTTTGTCGAGAAGTGCAAAATCGCATGGATACGATCTTCGTTGTGCGTCTTGATCAATTGGATGGTTTCTTTGTGGATTTCGGTACGAAGATTTTGTAGACGTGTTTCCGGGTATTCCTTTAGCATTTCATCCAAGAGGAACAGTTCCTTGAATTCTATGAATTTTTTTAGAATATTCTTTTCTTGAATGATATTCAAGAAAATTTCGGATTGCCTAGTATTCCACCAATTAGTAACCCAAGATTCCAGACTTTTCTTAAATGTGAAAGAGATGCACCAGGGCAAAAAGACTATAGGTGTAAGATATAGAAACGGAATGAATTCTTTCTTTTTTGCCATTTTCGTCTTTATTTAATGAACTCAGCTTCATCTCATTCGTCAACTCTATAGGATGATAATAATGTTTCTATCAAGCATAAGTTCTATTACAAGTCATAGAAAATCTATAATCTATTCCCGCGTCTTTTTATTTTCAATTCGGGAGTTAGTCCTTGAATTTAGAAAGAATACAGAAATAGACTAATTAGAAAGAATACAGAAATAGACTAAAAAATCGAAAGAATCCACTGCCAATTTTTGAATGAAGAAAAAAATATTGTTTCAAAAAATATCAATTGCTAAGATTCGAAGCAATTACCCCTTTTGATGAATACACGGAGGAGCACTTCGCGTAATGAATATTAGTCGGATTTCGAAACCAAAGAAGGCCCCTTCTATCAAAACCAAATAGAAAAATTTCGAAAAAAAAAAAGAAATTTTCCCTAAGGAAGCATTCATTTTTTCAGTTCATTTCTTTTTTTTTTTCAAAGTACTTCAATTGGTACACGCAAGAAATAGGCCAATTCTGCAGCTTTGTGTTCAATTTCTCGTGAAGTCAAATTCTCGTCAATACGAGTCAAGGGAATGGCCCCCTGTCCTATGATTTCCATATAAAGGATACGACGAGTATAAATACCCTCTTTAACTTCTATTCTGATGGACTGAATATCTTTCATAAGGAATCGGAGAAAAATACGACGATTTTTTCCGGGAAATCCCCAACGAAAAATACACACTATTCCCGCTTTTTTATCGAATCGATCATAACCACTACCCACATTCCACCAAATTGTACACCACAAATAAGAACTAATAAAGAGACCCGCGATTCCATAGAAAGACATCACGATTCCTTGTGGAAAAAAAAGAATTTGCTGAGACGGAAATAAAGATAACAAATTCCTACCAAGATAACTGGAAGTTCCAACCAATAAGAACCCTAATGAACCTAAAAAAAGGATAAAGGCCCAGCAGAAATTACTTGTTTTTCGAGACCCAGCTATAAGTTCTACCCATATACGTTCTGATCGCCAACTCATATTAGATCCAGTTCTGTTTTATTGGAATTGGGAGAATAAAAAACCCAAGCAAATGAATTTTACTTTACTTTTCTTTGTTTCCGAAGTAACTCTCATCAACTAGCAGTAAACCTTTAGGAGTAATTCATCGAATTGCTTCCAGATCTAAAAAAAATATATCTGATTTGTGCCTACTGTCCGTATCTAAAAAATCTTGTTCTTTTGAACATAAAGAAATAAAGAAGCCATTGCAATTGCCGGAAATACTAGGCCCACTAAAGGCACAAAAATGGAGGGTAAGTTTATCATAGAATGGGTATCTCGATTTAATATTTGTACCTGTTATATATATTTATATATATTTCATTTTTTTCTTATATTGTTATAAAGATAGTCTATAATCACTAGAATTCAAATATACTTAGTATGACTCAATGGATAACTTTTTTCGATAAGTATATTTGATAAATTATACTCATTATATAGACTGAATATATATAGAATATATATTCAGTCTATATAATGAGTATAAATGAGTATATTGAGTATAAAATATAATAAAAAAGAAATAAATTAATAAAAAATGGAATCAAAAGTGCAAATAGAATCTAATTCTATATTATAGAATTAGATTCTATTTAATTAATTATATAAATTATATATATATGATTATAATATATAATTATAAACATAAGGAATGTAAAACGTAGAACTAAATAAATGGATTGATTTCGCCTTCTATTTCTCCAAGAAACATATGTATGATAATACACCTTTTAATTTATTTTATTTGGAATTTAAAAAAAAGAATAAAAAAATCTTTTAGGTTCTGCTAGATTTTAAATTTTGAGTCAAAGGCAAGAAAGCATGGAGCTGAAATAACTCACTTAAAACCCCCTTTAAAGGGTTACGCGGTACGATTGAATCAAATAAGCCCTTATGGAATAAATATTCAGCTGCTTGTGAACCTTCGGGTACTGTCTTATTCAACGTTTGTTCAATTACTCTTTTACCCGCAAATGCAATGTAAGCATTGGGTTCGGCAATAATGATATCCCCCAACATGCCAAAACTAGCTGTCACCCCACCAGTAGTAGGAGATGTAAGGATGGATACATAGAATAACCTTTTATTTGTTTGATAATCATATAAAGCAGAAGATATTTTAGCCATTTGCATCAAGCTCAGACTTCCTTCTTGCATACGTGCTCCTCCGGACGCACATACTAGAATAAGAGGTAAAAGTTGATTAGCAGCATATTCGACCAAACGGGTGATTTTCTCACCTACTACGGATCCCATACTACCCCCCATAAACTCAAAATCCATGATCCCCATTGCTACAGGAATACCGTTTAGTTGACCTGTGCCTGTTTGAACAGCCTCAGTTAATCCTGTCTTTCTTTGATAAGAATCCATACGATCCTTATAAGGTTCCTCTTCCGAATGAAATTCAATGGGATCCAGAGAGACCATGTCTTCATCCATAGGATTCCAAGTACCTGGATCAATCGAAAGTTCGATTCTATCTGAACTGCTCATTTTCAAATGATATCCACAGTGTTCACAAATATTCATTTTTGATTTATAAAATTTCTTATAATTTAATCCATAACAATTTTCGCATTCAATCCATAAATGCTTGTATTTTTGAGTTTCATCGAGATCATTAGAACTCTCTCTTCTAGTTAAATAATTATCATTTATATCATTTGTGATAGTTATTATACTAGAACTCTCGCTTTCACTACTATTTCTGCCCTTACTACAAATGTAATAATAAAAGTGACTGTCATTGTATTTATCACTCTCACCTAAAATGTGACTACCAATACAGATTTGAGAACGAAGAAAACTCTCAATGCAACTATGAATGTCATTATTCCAACTAGATTTAGTATCATACACGTAATGATCATGATGTCTCTTAGAGACATTATTCAGATAGCTAGAATTCTTATAACTATAAAAAAAACTTTCTGGTTCACTTAGAAAAGAATGATCATTGTCAATCTCCAAAATTTGATTTTCAATATCATAATATATGGAATAACTGTTCCTCTTGCTATTGTTATCCCTAACTAAAAGAATTTTATCAGATAGGAAATTCCGGATGTTCCTGACACCGACTAAATAATCAACATTACTGTAACTAGAATTGTCACTATCATTCCAGCTAGGAAAGTTTTTTTCCATATCAATAAAAATTAGGTCTTCACTTACACTGGTATTTTCAATAGGACCAAAACTATCCATTGATTTACTTAGCCCACACCCGTATTCTAACTGCCTATTAAACAACATAGAATTGAACCACCATTTTTCCATAGAGTTTTTTTCCTCTATTAACATTAAAATACAATAGATGAATAGTCATTCGATGAAAAATCATTAAACATTAAAATGGAATATCTTTTATATTATATCTCATTTGTTTACTATCAAAAAAAGTATATAAATCCAATCACTAGGATTGGTAACTGATAATAATAACGAGCGAGTGGTATAAAAAAAAAAAAAAATGATTCTTTTTCGTGAGAACCTGGAGTATTATTTCACTATATATGTCACTATATGTGCTGGAATTCTTTTTCAATTCGATTATTTTTCCCTTTTTATTATAGAAAACGTATTCTAATCTAATAGAAATTCGAATATTTAAATTCAATAATATATTGAAAAATATAATAACAATAATCAAATAAATAATAAAAAGATATAATATAGATAATATAATCTAGAATACAATTCTATTAATTCTCTTCTCTTTTATATAATAATAATAAATCTCTTTTATAAAATAATATTTATATAATAAAAAAAAAAAAAAAAATCACCTCATTGGGGGTAATGGATTTATAGACCCAATTACTTCATTTAGTCAGTATTCATTTGCCTTTTCCTATATCTTCTATCTCTATCCATTTTTTTTTTCATTTTGAATTGAAGACCGATAAAAATCCATTTTTGTGGCTATCCAAAACATCATTTTATGTCAACAATAAGAAATATAAAATTAGGTATGGAGAGCGGGAGGGGGGATAAAAAGAAAAGAGTTCTATAAATCTATATACAAGTCATCCACACCCTCCTTCTTTTTAATTTCATTAATTGAATTTCGTTTGTTGAGTAGGGGAAAGCTCCAAAAAGACACCTGCCCTTTTTAAAATATCCTGAACAGTTCCTGTAGGTTGAGCGCCCTGTTCAAGGAAATATAGAATAACAGGAATATTTAAATAGGTTTGATTCTTTATTGGATCATAAAAACCCACTTTCCGAAGATCTCTTCCCTCTCTTCGGGATCGAACATCAATTGCAACGATTCGATAAACGGCTCATTGGGATAGATATAGATGAACAATACACCCCCCCATAGAAACGTATAAGAAGTTTTCTCCTCGTACGGCTCGATAAAATTCAAAAATTATGTCTATGTATAAAATTATTATGTCAAATAGATCAATAAAATCATGAAATCAATTAGACTGTGATTTAAGTTTTTTCTTATTCTCTTTTTTGTTTCTAAAAAAAAAAAAAAAATAACTCCTTGTATTCGCAACCTCATAACTCAAATTGGATAACTCTCAAATAACTTAAAGGAAAACAAAAACCTTAGGTATTTCATTTATTGAGCGGTCTCTACCCCCTTTTCTTGCCCGTCTTATTTAGAATCCATGTTTTTCTTCATTCTAATAGAATGGTTATTCTAATGGAATTGTTGAGACAATTTGAAAATGGTATTTGCTTGTTCCAGGATCTTTTAGCTTTTCCTTGAATCATTAGGTTTAGACATTACTTCGGGGATCCTTAATCGTTTCCAAAATGGCAGCAACATACCATTTCTTTTTCTTTCTCTCAACGAATCATACAAATAGAGGGTTGATTCCCGCGATACACTTTTGATCGAAATAGTTTTACCAATTCCAACAAATTTCACTTTTTCTTTAACCTTGCTCAAATTGGATCTTTTCGATTTCTCTATCAAAAATATACTTACGAAGTTGTTCTAACTTATTAATTTTCACTAACCTTAGATACTTGCCCCTGAGAAATGAATCAACTCGAGCTCCATCGTGTACTATTTACATCATCAACCCCTCTCCCGTCCCCCAAACAAAGAGTTCTAGTGGAACAGAACAAACGATGTCGAGCCAAGAGCACTCCATTTCTATATACTAAAAAAATGGCGGATGTAAGAATCCACAGCTAATCTAATCATGTCTTTCAAGTCGCACGTTGCTTTTTACCACATCGTTTCAAACGAAGTTTTACCATAACATTCTCCTTTAGTTTGGATCCGGTATGTAATTGATTCAATTATGAAATCGTGAATAGTCATTGATTCAATTATGAAATCGTGAATAGTCATTGATTCAATCGATACATAATAATCCATCCTTTTTACTTCTAGGTTTTCCTTCTATATGAATGGACAATTTCGAAATCTAAAGGAAAGAAGTAAAAAAAAACTAAAATTAAATCGATATTGTATGAATAAATTTTCTATTCGATTTGATAGTTTGTTTTTGTAAAATAGAAAAAAAAAAAAGAATTTATTCAATTCAAATATATATTAATATATATATATTCTATATTAGAAATAAAATAAAATACATATATATAATAAAAGAGAAATAGATATGAAAAAAGAAGCATTTTAATTAATATATTAAATTAATATAAATCCATATATTGTTTCATATATATTTATTATAAGATTATCCATAGTGATTACAAAAAAAAAAAAAAAAATAATAATCGACTTTGAAGATGTAGATTCAAAAGCGACTCGATTTAGATTAGAGACGAATGGTAAAAAAAGGGGTTCATTTTTTTTTATCCTGAGATACTATTTGTATTCAAATAGTATATACATCATGAATGGATATGCTCTGGGACGGGAGGATTCGAACCTCCGAATAGCGGGACCAAAACCCGTTGCCTTACCGCTTGGCCACGCCCCATTTTTGATTCGACATTAATAAACACTATTATTGGTATTGGTTGTTCGTCAATTCCACCTCAAGAAATCCATAGAATAAATTGTTGCTACGAGTTTGATATGCGTAGATATAGAATCAAACTGAAATTATTGATCATTACATAGAATTCAATTAAGATATTGTATGAAAGTCTCATTTCTTCTTTTTTTTGTCAGACTGGAAAGATTTTGAACTAGATAAGTTCAAATTAAATAAGGATTTTGCAGGGTCTGATTGTATTTGATTTTTTTTAGTTTTAATAATTTATTAAATAATAATAATATTGATTATTATCTATAATTAATATATCTATTAATACTAAAATATACTAAAATACTTATTTTTAGTATTATATTAATTATTTTATTTCAAATTTATATATATATTATTCCATATTTTAGTGGAATATATTTTTTTTAATTCTAATATTATACTCTATATTAATATCATTAGATCTATATTAATATTATTAGAATATAATATTAGAATAGAAATCCATATTATATATGTATATATATAATTCTTAATATATTCTAATATAAATTAGACATATATATACAATAATATACAATAAAGATTGTAATAATAAAAAAAATTATTTTCTTAAAGAACAAAATGTTTGTTATGCTTAATCTCTTTAGTTTGGTCTGTATTTGTATTCACTCCGCCCTTTATTCAAGTGGTTTTTTCTTGGCGAAATTACCTGAAGCCTATGCTTTTTTGAATCCAATTGTGGATATTATGCCAGTAATACCTTTACTCTTTTTTCTTTTAGCTTTTGTTTGGCAAGCTGCTGTAAGTTTTCGATGAGATCTTGAATTTGAATAAATGTCCTAAAAAAATTCGGAATTTATTCGAAAACAAAAATTCGAACATTTTAACAATTTAAAAGATCAGATAAGTCTTACAGTGTGAATCCTCGATTCAAATATTGAAATTTTTTGATAGACAAAAAAAATCTGGACCATCTCATTATTCCCTCATTCTTACGTTTTTTCCACTGAGAAATCCTTCTATTTTTAGATTTGTATTAGATTTGAGTCCACCACCAGTACCTGGGTTGTGGATATGAAAGAAAATCTTTTGTAATACAAATATTGGTAATAGTATATTGGTATTGGTAATACTATATTGGTAATAGTAATAAAGGGCTCGGCTCTTCCTACAAAGAAAGAAATTTCCGAATTTTTTTTCTATTTCCTTGAAATCACTTCATTTCTTAGAAACTTTGTATCAAAAGAAACATAATGTGTTATATAAGAGAATCTATT